>PVKS010032301.1:0-22671 GCA_004027875.1 Aplodontia rufa | reverse complement strand
AGAAGAAATCAGGAAATCTCTCCCATTCACCATCACTTCCAAAAAAAAAAATGAAATACTCGGGCATTAACCTTACAAAGGATGTTAAGGACCTCTTCAAAGAAAACTATCAAACACTAAAAAAGAAATTACAGAAGACCTGAGTAGATGGAAAAACATTCCATGCTCATGGTTAGGCAGAATCAATATAATAAAGATGGCCATTCTACCCAAAGCCCTATACAAATTCAATGCAATCCCCATCAAGATAGTTATGGCATTCTTCAGAGATATAGGTAAAGCAATTCTCAAGTTCATATGGAATAACAGGAGACCTGGATAGCCAAAACATTACTCTACAGGAAGGAAGAAGTAGGGGGTATTTCAATCCCTGATCTGAAATTATATTACAGAGCTGTAGTAGCAAAAAAAGCATGGTATTGGTATCAAATCAGAACCGAAGACCAGTGGAACAGAATAGAACATCCTTAGACAAACCTCCATATCTTTAATGATTTGATATTTGGTAAAGGGGGCAAAAGCATAGTATGGAAGAAAGATAGCCTGTTCAACAAATGGTGCTGGACAAATTGGACAGCCATGTGTAGACTCCTGAAGGTGGATCCTTATCTTTCATCCTGCACAAATATTAAATCAAAATGGGTCAAAGATCTGGATATTAAGCCAACAAATTTAAACTTAGAGTCAACACTACAGGATATAGGAGTCGGTGGCATCTTAACAAAACTTCCATGGCTCAAGCAGTAAAGTCAAGAATAAAGGAATGGGATGCAATTAAACTAAAAAGGTTAGCACAGCTAAAGATCTAGTCAAGAGCATCAAGAGAGAACCTACAGAATGGGAGAAACCTTTTGCCTGCTACACCTTGGACAGAGGGCTCATATCCAGAATATGTAAAAAACTAAAGAAACTAAACACCAAAATCACAAATAATCCAATCAATAAATGAGCTACAGATCTAAAAAGCAACTTCTCACCAGAAGAAGTCCAGAAAGCCCATAAATATATGAGAAAATGCTCTACATCATTAGCTATAAGGGAAATGCAAATCAAAACTTCCATGAGATACCACCTCACTCCTGTTAGAGTGGAAAAAGTGAAAAATTCTAACAACAACATATGCTGGAGGGGCTGTGGGAAAAGAGGAACACTGTCACACGGCTGGTGGGACTGCAAACTGGTACAGCCACTCTGGAAAGCAGTGTGGAGAATCCTTAAAAAATTAAGGATGGAACCACCTTATGACCCAGCTATCCCACTCCTGGGTATTTTCCAAAAAGAGTTAGAATCAGCATATTATAGTGATGTGGCTTCCTCAATGTTTATAGCAGCTCAATTTACTATGGCTAGACTATGGAACCAACCCAGATGCCCCTCACTCGAGGAGTGGATACAATAACTTTGGTACGTATATACAATGGAATGCTACTCAGCCATTAGAGAAGATGATATTATGGCTTTTGAAACCAAACGGATGGAGATGGAAAGAATTATGCTAAGTGAAGTATCCCAATCTCAGAGACTCAAGGGCCGAATGGTTTCTCTCATCTGTGGAAGCTAGAATACATTGGAAAGCAGTATGTTAGACGGCTAAGCTAATAATAACTTCAAATTTTATGATTCTTAATGCAACAGGGGGATGACTCCCTAGGTTACTTGTAGGGGTAGGGTGGGGAACAGGGTGGAGGGAGGGTTAGAAAGAATATCTAGGAGACTAGAGTGTGGGAATATGGGGTAATCATCTCAGAAGGAAATCTCTGACCTCCACGAAAAATCCATTTAACTCAGGGTTTCTTCTGGGGGAAACAGCAACATGGAGAACCCAAGCTGGGCATCCATAGACATGGCATTAGCCCTGGATAACTAAGTATATATACATTTGTTCTTGAACACTTGATAATGTTTCCCCCTGAAATGTAACGCCATGTTCATCTAATAATAATAATAATAAAGAAACCCTTCTTATGGCAGTACATTAACATTTTATCTTAGGAGGAACCTGAATTTATTTTAACTGTTTGTGCCAACTATTTTTCACTTAATCACATGCAGACTTTTTAGATTTACCCTCCACAAATATTCTGCAACTTACTTAGACATTTTATAGCTTACGTACTTTACCACACAAAATACTTTTTTATCTGGAAACTTTTACAGTAACAAACATTATATTGATTGTCCAGCTAGAAAAACACATCTTTACTCTTATCTGCTTATCAAATTTAAATTGAACCTTTGTTTAAGTCAAGTCACCTGAACTAAAAGTCATTTGGATTCATTTCCCTTTTTTGAGCACTCATTTATAAGCCAATTTGGTATCATGTTGATATAACATAAAACGAACATAACAATGTACAGAAGCAAACAATATAGGTATGCAAACATGCATAAAAACCAATTGGAAACAAGGATTTTAAAGCTTTGAATAACTGACCACAGGAAGTGCAGAGGCCAAGAAGAACTTCTATAGTTAGAAGAAAAACAAACAAACAAACAAATAAACCAACCAATTGACTGGTTGAAAAAAAATTATCAATGGTAAATTTCACCATAAAAATCATGAGCTCAAAAAAAAATGCAGAAGTTAAAAAAATGAAGTGGACTTCTCTCCATTTTCCTTCCTCATGCCCAATTGGAGAAAAAAGGGATGCTGCAAGAATCAGGGCATTCCACAGTGTTCCTGGGTGTACCGCCCATTTTACAGATTTAATCCCAGCATTTTAGGGCCAATACCTGCATTGCCCCCAGGCAGAATGCAGACAGATCCCCTCTGGTAATCTAGCATAAGGGAGGAATTTAGCAGAATCTCAGAAGACAAGAGTGAACAGTCTTTTATGTTCTACAACCTGCAGCTTGGATTTAAAACTGCCATTTTTTTCTTTCTTTCTTAGGATTATCTTTCAAAAACTTTAATATATAGCCAAGAGGGTTATCTGGGGAATTTTGATCTTTTCCCCTGCCAGCATCTTCTTTCTCTGGAGTAAAATTTTTATTTCCGGTATGGTCCCCCATCCCATGTGGTCTTGCTTTCCTGAGTCCCAAGAGTTATAGCTTAACTCATAAATGGAGGTTCCTGAAGTACCTCCCCTAGGTGCTTCCTAATTTCCAGCCTGTTCCCCTCCCAGTCTATTTAGTACTGTGGATTAGGAGTTTGTGAACTCACTTTGTGTCCCAGACATGTCTTAGGCACACTCACACAACCTCTGGAATATCCCAACCACCACAGAAGTACTAATCTCTGAAACCCCAAGATTTTCCTACTCTTGGTTGTAGTGGTACTTGCCTGGACCCTCTCCCTGCATTGCTGATCCTTTTCTGATCCTCCTCAGATCTTGTGTTCTTTGTCTCTCGGAGACATCACAACAAGGCAATGGGATGCATCTCTCTAAGGAGGGGGTGATCCTGTGAGCCCCCAGATAATGTATGGAGACCCATATTGGGCACCAACTTGTTAGAAATAAAATTATTAAAAATTCTGAGGTGCTGTAAGAAAATCAAGCATGTGACCAGAAGTAGGTGAGCAAGACAGACTAATTCTGCAGAAGGCTGCACTCACAAAGGGGATCTGATGAGCAAACACACTAGGGCAGGCAATCCATCTGCTTTTATCTCTAACCTGACACAATCTGCTCTTCTTTCTGATTGAAGGATCTCAAGGGTAGAGTCTGTGCAATTGGCTATTATAAAATTGGGGTGGGTACAGGAAAGAGCTATGGGTGTAATTGGATGTTTGATAAGGAGTTCAAAAACAGATTATCTCTAACCACATGGTTTCTGATCTATGATGGCTTCCTTTTATATGCAAACCTTAAGACTTCACTCTGAAAACCAACCATCAGACTTCTTATTTCTCATATATAGAAAAATTTATGGCCTTGATTCTAGAATGAATACTATTATATTATGACTTTTACATGTCTAATAAATATCTCAAGTTTAACACTTTACATGTTATATCCCTACAATTTGCTCCTAATTATACAGTTTTCCCTATGTTATACTTTTGGTTTGTAATTTTCCTAGAGTGGCATTATTTAGTTATTTAGTCCACAACTTTCAGAGTCTTCCTTGACCATTCTGTTTTTTCACATGCCATGTCTAATCTTTCAGCAAATCCTATTCAGTCTGCCCTCAAAATATGCCTTAAATTTGATCACTTCTCACCATCTACATCACTACCACTCTCTCTTTTAAATTGTCATAATAGCCATCTCCCTCATCTCCCTGCTTCCACCATAGCTCCAGTAGTCTCTAGTCTGAACAGAACATACAGTGAGTCTTTAAAAATGTGAGACAGAGCAGAGTTCTCCTCTTCTCTAAACCCTACAGTGGCTTCCATATTCCTCAGAGTAAAAACCCAAAATCTTACAAAGTCCTCAGAGTCATGGCCTGTTACTTCTTAGACTTCATTTATTACTGTCCGCTTTGCCCACTCCATGTCTATCACCTTGATGTTTTTTGATGTTTCCCCTTCCTGGAAGGTTCCCTTCCAGATACTCAAAAGTCAGTGAAGTTTTTTTTAATAGAAACTAAATTTTTATTTAGTTTTTCATGTGGACTTTGTTGATCCGACACTTTGTTGTATACGTGGTGCTGTTTTTCAAACCCGTGTCTTCACATGCCAGCAAGCACTGTAACAAGCCACTGCTCCAGTCCCAATGAAAAACTTTCTTAATCTCCTTATTTACTATTGGTCACCATACTCCTGTGTTCCCTGTCTTCCTTTTCTGCTCATTTTTCTTCATGGGCATATTACTAACTTTCTATATACATATATACACACATACTACATCCATACATATCTATGTAAAATATTAGATTTATGTTAGATTGGAACGCTATGATATAGTAATTTTATATGTTCCTATTTATATACCTGCATTCCCATTTATATACCTACTACATGAATACATAGTGTGTATATATATGTGTGTACATTTAGTCAATTCTTTTGTGTGTGTATATATGTGTAGACACACACATATATTGTTTACTGTCTTTCTCCATTTGAATGTCAATCCTGTGAGCACAGAGATTCTTGGATGTCTTTCTTACTGCTGGATAACAATGCCAAGAAGAGTACCTGATGTGCTAGTAGAAGTTCAAAAACTCATTTTTAAATGAATGATGAAATGAATTAATAAACTACTCAGCAACATAACATAGCTTATTTATTTCTAAAAGTATAACACAAATAAGATGATGATAAGTGTCTTTTCATTAGACTATATACTGTGAAATGGCTTATATTCCATTTTGATCTACATATATGATTATTTCATATGGTTTAACTTAATATTATGTCTACATTTTTCCTTCTGTTTCCTCCTCTGTCTTCTGATGTTTTGTACTGTCTCTGGTTTATAGTCCTCATACACATTCAATATTTCTCGATACCCCTGCTGAAGTGTAGAACTGGCATGAACCTTTGATTTCATGACTCTCTCTTCCAATGCTATGCTCACAGCCCCTCTGAGACCTCTCCCAATCAGTCATACCTACTAGCATTGGAAACATTCTTCTAAGCAGTAGGAACATTGTAGGAATTAGATGCATATGGAGATAAGAACACTCACCTCTCCCATTAATCTGCATTAAATATTTCTGGAGACAGAATCAATGTTTACATTGGTCAAAGTACATAGTCAGTTAACAAGTTAATGCTTTCTCACAGAGATCTTTGATGAACAGGTGTCTCAAACAACTGTGGTATAGTCATTTACAATGCAATAATCACAAACAAGATAGACCAAATAAAAAACTAAAAGTACAGGTAGATATTGCTTAATAACGGGGCTTTGCTCTAGCCTAGTGGGAAATAAAAGAATGAGCTCTTGAGGACTTGGCCAGGTGGTAGGAGTGGGGATAGAGAAATGGGTAATGGAAATTACCTGGGAGATGGAAATTAGCTGGGAGCATAAATAGTATGCATTACTCAGTTCAGGGAAGGGTACTCTCTAGTTAGTGTCTAGGTGGATGGGTGAGCCAGTGGGGCCAAGGCTGGTTTGTCTAGCCCACAATAGGGACAAAAAGGCAGAGAGAAAGAGGGATGGCCCTCCCTGTCTTCTTCCTTCTGCTCCTCCTCCCCCCCCTTCTTCTTCTTCATCTTCTTTTTTAGAGACAGAAAGTGAAAGAGAAAGAGACAATCAATTTTATGTATTTTTCATCAGGCCTTTGTTTCTCTGACAGTTGTGTATGTGGTGCTGGAGTTGAACCCGGGTCCTCACACATGCTAGGCAAGTGCTCCAACCATTGAGTCACTGTTCCCGTCCCACTCCCTCTATTGACTTTGGAGATGAATGCTGGTCCCTGGGCCCAGCCAGGAGCCCACTTTCAATACAGGACATAAATTGTGTGCTGAAGTCTTCTCAGCTTGGACCCAGTTGCACCAACTTCTTGAAAACCATGGACTTTCTGGACTTTGCTTATGGGAGACAAATAAATTGCTATGTGTTAAATATGGTTTGTCATGTTGAAGCTCAATTCCTCAAAGTGGCAGTGCTGGGAATGAGGCCTGGTAGGAGGTGTTTGGGTCATGGGGGTGGAGTCTTCATGAATGGTACCTTTCTATGTGAGTTCTTGCTCTCATGAACTAATCACCACAAGAGTAGTTATAAAACCAGGTCACTTCTCATGTTCTCTCTCTTTCACAGGTGCCTATGTGCCCTTCCACTTTCTATCATGATTTGAAGCAGCATGAGGGCCTCACCAGATGCAGGTGCTAGAACTTGGACTTCCCTGCTCCAGAACCCTGAACCAAAGTAAATCTCTTTCTTTTATAAATTACCCAATCTCTGATGATCTGTTACAGTAACAGAAAACAGAGTAGTGTATACATAAAAGTTCTGACATATTGTCTGCCCAAATACTGCACCTGCATAGACTAGGCCCACTTCTCACACTTACTTTAGGCCCACTTCTTACACCTACTTTACCTTGAAGCAATGGGCATGATAAATATATCCAGCAACTAGAACAGAAAGGGAGCTGTTTCCACTGCTGATAATGCAGATCATCTTTTTCTAACAAGAATATCACTGAAAAAAGTTTAGACAAATCTTTATTCACAAGGATATTTAGATTTGTTTTGGTTGATTTAAAAAAGTCTTTTTATTTGACTCATGAATTTCAGAAGAGTTCTGTGTATCCTCCACCCAATTTTCCTCAATGATAGCCCATTACATAATTATAAACTATTATGAAAATCAGGAAACTGACACTGATAATACTCCTAAGAACAGACAGAAGGATCTTATTTTACAATGACAAAGAAAGAATTTTCATCTACAATTGCATTGGCTTTTGCTTAGGGGAACACAAAGTTACTCAGAGCAGCAGCCTCCCTTCTGCATTTTCTTCCGATTGATGATTATTAAGAAATTGGGTGGCTGGGCAGTGAATGAGGGAGTGTGTAGAAATCCAATCATATCCTCCAGCTTTTGCCTCTCCCTGGATGTTCACATTTGGATCTTTGTGGATATTCAAGATGTTAAAGTTAGTACATGATATCACAGCACAGAATTCCAGGGCTCAGCTGCATGGAGGACCAGCCACAGAAACAGCCTTTGGTTGGCTGACTGTTGGTAAGAGGACAAGCCGTGCTCTAGCTAATCAAGCCTATGTCTCTTGGAATCAGTACTAGCTATTTCTAGAGCATCATGCAGGTGTTTCTCTTAGTGTTTTAGTCAGCATTTTCACTGCTGTGACCCAAGGTCCTGAAAAGAACAATTTTAGAAAGAAAGGGTTTATTTAGGGGCTCACATTTTCAGAGATTCCAATCCACAGGAGGCCGGCTCCACTCCTCAGGGCTCAAGGTGAGGCAGAATATCATGGTGGAAGTGTGGCAAAGGGAGCAGAGCTTAAGGAGTCACATTGGGAAGCAGAGCAGAGAGAGAAACTCCACCCCAGATAGAGAATATGTGCCCTAAAGGCATGCCCCTCCAGCCACACTCCACCAACCTACAGTTGCTGGTTAATGATTGGGTTAAGGCTTTTCTAACCCAATAATCACCTCAGCCTTCCTGAATTGTCACCTGAGAGTTTTGGGTGGACACTTCACATTCAAATCGTAACACCTAGCTCTTCTTCTAGGACTTGATTGCTACTGTCTATACAAGTTGGAAATCGATTTTTCACGTGAATTGGCTACAGATGGATGTAGATAATGAAGCTGTACTTCTGTCCTTTTCATCTATGTACAATATTTAAGTTGAATAATATAACATATATTTCATTCCCGGGCATTCAAAATTCTTCCCATGCCATTTTGAAAAACTCTTCCTGGACTTTGTGGAGATAAATCAAAGCCAGAGGGGGGCCTCTCCAATAGAAGCAGCACTGGACTTCTCTTGTGGAACTTCCAACAAATTGTTTTCCTGGAACTTAAACATAAACTAATATACTCATCTTGGATATACCTAAAGGACTTATCCAAAAGTAAGAATTATTTCAACAGGTGCCCAGTGTGATGGGTCCCCTTTCATTGTGGTGTGACAAATTGACATTATGTGGATAGTGGCTTGATTGGCCTTTCTAAGTCCACATCTCACTGTTGATGCATGAGGAGTGAACAATACTTGTAGCTAATCAGTCAGGTAAGTTTTATTGTCAAGGTGCTCAGAGCTCTTCTTTATATAACAGTTTTTTTTTTAAATTAAAAATGGACAGAACTCCTGAAGTTGTTTCTTGGCAAACTGAAAGAGCAGGGCAAATTGACTTTGCCCTAAAACAGAGCTTCCTAAGGGTCACTTTAGTAATTAGAGTAGGGATTACAGGCATTTCCCCTACAATGGTAACTTCAGAGACTGAAATATTCGGTACGAACCAAGGTTTTATAATGATGTTATTGCTAATAGAAAACTTCATGCATACATGGGGCCTGAAAATGACCTCTCATCAGTCTGAGGAAAATCAATATTCGTAAGCATGGATAACCTGCAATAATTGGAGATTCACGCTTTGTTTTTCAGTCAGAGCAAAACATGTTTATCTCTAGCAGTTTTGTGAAGGATTTTGTGTGGAAGCTACATGGTAAATTAAAGCATAATCTGATGTCCACATAAAAATAATTAGAATTCTAGGTTACAACATTTTACATCTTTGGGAAAATATGTAATAATAATATGAAGACCTTAATATTTCTTTTGGTTAATCTCATCCCTGGAGTTGTTGACAATAACTAATGCTTCATTTGGTTTTGCTCTTAATTTTAGCTCTCCCACCCCCTACCTACCCACTGCATTCTCAGTAGACAATCTTGCCTTTCAGTAAAAAAAAAAAAAAAAAAATTGAGGATATCCCAGTCGTGGTGGTGGTGCACATCTGTAACCCCAGTGGCTCAGGCTGAGGCAGGAGGATCACAAGTTCAAAGCCAGCCTTAGCAACTTAGCAAGGTGCTAAGCAACTCAGCAAGACTCTGTCTCAAAACTAAAAAAAAAAAAATGAAAAAGGTCTGGGGATGTGGTTCAGTGGTTAAGCATCCCTGGGTTCAATCTGTGGTAAAAAAAAATTTTTTTTTGAGGTCATTGAGCAAGATGTTTCTTAATTAATGACCCCTCTATTCTCTTATTTGAGGCCAAACCCTCTGCCTGTGTCTTGAGTCAGTCACCTTCTGCCTTTTTCAAGACCTTGTTGCATCTTTGCATGTCCTTCCTGGATTCAAAATATATGCAGAAATTTCTATGTTAAACTCAAGACTCAGAAAGGAATTGTTTTTCTTCTGTTTTGGTTAGCAATATCCCCAACAACTATTCTGTACTAGATTGATATTTAAATTCCCTTGCATAGTCAGGGCCAAAGATACATTGAGAGTGGATAAAAGGCATGCAGGTGTCCTCATCACATTGATAACTTCTCTCTGAAACATTGTAATAAAATGAACAGACTTGGTACCTATGGAAAAGCAATTAGAAACAATCTTTTCTATATTCAGCTTGAATCCCTTGTTAATTCAGAAGGTAATTTTAATCTTATTTAAACACCTGTTTTTTTTTAATAATAGGGCACATATACTCTTATATGCTGGTATTTTGATAATTCACACTAATTACACAGGACTAATTTCAGTCTGAAGTGTCTTATAATGTGGATAGTTCCTTTTGCTGACAAAATACAGTTAATAAAACAGACAATTTAATTTTTTTTAAAATCTGTAGAAAAAGTGAGCTTATCATTTTTTGCATTGTTGAGTCTATGCTCCAAAATTTCCCCCTTCCCATGCTATTTGACTAAGGTATACCAACAATATGACCATTAGTGACAATGTAAAAATGCAAGTGACCACACAATTAATATAAACAGTGTGTCACAAATTGCAGCATTCGTCACAGCATTACATCATACTGTGCTTATAATGTCAGCAGTGCGTGGGATATACGGCTAGTGTCATTTTTCTTCTTTCCATTGATAAGAAAATTAGGATGTGGGACTATTACCTGATGCAACTGGAAAGAAACAACACTGGATATAAAGCTCTATCATCTGACATTTAAAACTGTAAAGACTAAACACTTGGCTCAGTACACAGATCAATATTTTTGAGGGGGGTGTTAGGTGGCAGAACTGTTTCTGACATAATTCAAGCAGTTCAATATGTGTCTCAATTTGCGTGATTGTTTAAAAGCACAGGTAGAGGGTAAGGAATTTTTTTTGGTATTATTTTCATTAGTTTCTTCCTACTTTCCACTTTACACTATTTGTTTAGTATCTCCCTAACACAAAGTCAGGATTCGGGCAAGTCTCTAAATTTATCTGGTTTAGTTTCTGTTAACTGCTTCTCCTTGAAATTCCTGGAAGGGAAACTCTGACTTCACGCCTTCTCTGATTTTTCAGTTTAGATGAGACTACTGTTTTCCAAAATGTGTTCTATACAGAATTCTATTCCTAACCACAGCACTTATGCAACTTTCCTACCTACACATTTGAACATGAAGGCTAAGATCTCATTTATGCTTTTATAATGATGCTGCTTTTTTGCACATCATTCCTGAGTTTCCTCTCACATGCCCTTACTGCCTCCTTCAGTGAGCTCTTATTCTATCATCTTACAGTTTCCTAATATTTGTGAGCAGACTCTTCATTGAATTCTCAGCTTTAGCTTGCTTTCTCATTGTGTAAAGTCTCTGAAGTTCAGGCTGTAAACTTTGTCATCCTCCCTCTCTGTTCTGTGCCTTGTGCCTCTGATACTAGTTGTTCTAATCTCTGATTACTTCCCTCAGGTCCTATTCACTGCAGTGGCCCCTTTCCACTCCCAGGGCACCTACTGTTAGATCATTCACAGAACCCTGGGAGAGCAAGTAATTGCTTCCTGAACACTTTCCATTTCTTTTCCTATTTGCTCTCTTATTCCTCTGTATTGTACTCAACATGGGCTCCATTTTTTCAAATTGCTTTTCTCCTTTTTTTCAGATTAACTTACCTCAATCATTAAAATTATTTGAAATAGCTGTATCACACCAACTCAGAGCAACAGGTGGACTTTATAGTCCCCCTTTCGTATTGAAGAATTGCTTCCCGTCCCTTGTTCTGATATAGTTCTTTGTTTTGCATGCTAAATATGTTTAAACCTACCTTACATAGAATTTTTTGATAATAGACTGAAATTTTCCTTTGCATTACTGTCTGAAACTGGAGTATATGAAGCAAAACTCCACTGTAAGCATGATTGAAGGACCACATTTAAACTCCTTGAATTACATCATACATTACAATTACATAATTTCATTAATTATAAATTTGTTATCTACTATCAACAACGAATTAAAGTAGGATTCAATAACATAAATTTAAAAAGCATTTCTACAATTAATATCTCTTTAAGAAGAGCCTCCCCAAGGGATCAGGGGATGGGAGGAGGGAGGCAGAGAGGTGTGTGGGGGTACTGAAAAAATTGTATTGCTGATTTGTGTGCATTTAGGAATATGTGACAACTAATCCCATCATTATGTAAAACTAAATGCACTCATTAAAAATATATATATATATTTTTAAAAAAGAGCCTCTCTTCAGGCTTGAGTGGTGGTTCAGTAGTTACAGTGCTTGCCTGGCATATGCAAGTATGTGACTTCAAAACCCAGCACCACATACACAACAAAGTCTCTGAGCAATGAAAGCTGCATGAAAAACTAAATAAAATTGATTTTCTCTCTTTCTCATTGTCCCTCTCTCTTAAAAAAAAAAAAAAAAGAAGGGCTTCTCCTAAATTTGCTATAGATACTGTTTGCTTTTGTTGAGTTTATCCTTCTATGTAAGTATGGTTTTCTTATGCTTAATTTTGGGCTCCTTTTTCTTATCTGTATCCTGATTTTATCACATGTTAATGTATATCAAATTCTGGCTATTCAATGCCTCCTGTCTGGTTTTATTTAGTCATTTGTTTATTTATTTGCCAAATTTTAAGTCTTTATATCTTAACTTTTCCTGGGAAGGCTAATGTTATTTTAGGTGGGATTCACGAACATGACATCACCTCTTTTAAAGTGAACAGCTGAGTGGTAATTTGAACATTGACAATGTTGAGAAGCTGTCACTTCCATCTAGTTTTGGAATGCTTGTCACCCTGTACCGATTTAGTAGTTGCTTCCCTTTCCTAGCTCCTGGAAACCACTATCTTCACCTGTATATAGATTTCCTTATTCTGGATATTTCATGTAAGTGCAGTTATACAGGTGACATTTTTGGCTGACTTCTTTCACTTGGCATGTTTTCAAGGTCATTCATTGTTGTAACATGTGTCAGTATTCATTCATATTTATGCCTAAATAATATCCCTTTGTATATACCACAATTAGCTTGTCCACTCATCCATGGACAGATATTTGGGTTATCTACCTTTTGGCCATTGTGAATGGTGCTGCTATTAATACTCATACATTTGAGTACCAATTTTCAGCTTTTTGGGGTATCTGTCTATATGAGATGGTAACACTATAAGTAATGTTTTAGAAACTCCCAACCTGTTTTCCTCCTTAATCAACTTTATTTTTTTCAACTTTTTTTTTCTTCCCCTGACACTTGGTTGTGTATGTGGTGTTGGGGATTGAACCTGGGGCCTTGCACATTCCAGGCAAATGCTGCAATCACTGAGCCACTGCTTCAGCCCCTCCTCTTTGGCTTTTAAGGATCTACTTAACACAGAAACTAATGTTTTAGATTATATATCCCTGTAAATCAACACTCCTTGATCTACACCCAGACTTTTAAAATAAAAATTATTAACTTGATTACTTATATCTGTTCCTCTTAGTGCTGTGCATTTCAAGGAAAGCATGCTTACATTAGATCAGTGAATGGAGTACTGTAATAGAAACTTGACGTACCTCTGGTATGTTACATTTCAGTGGAGGGGAATAACTGATGACTCCAGTCATTGAGAGAGAGACTCACTAGGATGCACAGAGAGGACACAGGCACTCTTCTATCTGGAGCCCTCCTAGAGAAATGTCGTGAAGTCATTAGCTTCACATAACTCCTTTTTCATTTCATTTATCCTCTCTTTATTATT
The DNA here is from genome assembly GCA_004027875.1 of Aplodontia rufa. Classification (NCBI taxonomy): domain Eukaryota; kingdom Metazoa; phylum Chordata; class Mammalia; order Rodentia; family Aplodontiidae; genus Aplodontia; species Aplodontia rufa. The sequence goes on along the minus strand of PVKS010032301.1, from coordinate 9,170 downwards.
ATAACTAACTTAAATCCTACTTAATGAAATAGCACAAAAATGCAAGAAGGAAAACAGAAGAGGCAAAAAACCCAAGTTAAAAGTCCAATGTAACATTAAAATAACTTTTCATTGCTTCATAATAATTGTACAGTAAAGGGTTTCATTATGGTATATTTGTACAAGCACATAACATGCTTTGGACAAATTTTGTTCCCCAGTACTTTCTTTCACCCTTCCCTCTCATATACCCCTGATCCCCTTCCTCTATGTACCTAGTCTCCCTTCTACTTTTAGGAGATATCTTTTTTTTTTTTTTAGAATATAATTTGTTTTAATTCAGTCCTCAATACTTTCCTCCTTCCCATGCTCCCTCTTCCTCTTCTCTACTGATTTTTCAGCAATTTATTTACAGTTTTTTAAATTATAATTAGTGTTGTGGATATACTTTACATTGGAATTCACTGTGCTATGTACATATAAATTCTTTTTTTATTATTTTTTTTATTTTTGAGCAACCTTGCAAGATTTTAACAAAACAATATAAAATGTGTATAAGATGTGTATATATTCTGGACATTGCAACTATTCCCCAGGAGTGCCCCCCCCCAATTACCCTCCCTTATCCCTCCCTTCCCCTTCCTGTTATAACTCTAAAAAGAGTATTAAATTGTAAAGCATTACATCTTATCTGAATTTAACTCATCTTTTTTAGGAAAACATCTTTTTAAAAAAATTATTTTATTTTATTTTTCTTTATTTTTCTATTAGTGCATTATAATTGTACATGATGATGGGATTTGTTGTCACATATTCATAGATGCACACAATACAGAAATACAATTTGGTCAATACCTCCCATCCATACTCCCCTGCCTCCTTCCTCACGTTCCCCAGATCCCTTGATTCTCTTTCTTAGTCCTATATTTTTCCCAAAATATCCAAGTACAGTGACATTCTTATATCTCTGAAGAACATTTTTTATATACATGGCTATAGTATATATCAGTGACATAGTTATAAATGCTTGGAGTGTACCTTGCTTTAACTCAGTTCCAACATTTCCCCTTCTCCTCTCTTCATATCACCCCTTTTTATTTTTAGATATAATTGACAATAGGATTAAACATTTTCATTTTTGTGAAGGCAAGCAGTATAGCTTATTCAATCACTTTTTACAGTATTTTGAAACTGTATCTCATAAATATTGACACATTGCATTTTTCTTACAATTTACTTTTCACTATTTTCTTTTTTAAAATTTTTTATTAAGGTATTAAGTTGTCAATGAATCTTAAATGCAGATGAAGTGACAATATGATATGCATTTGGTCTTAAATCGTAGTTTCCCCCACAATGCCCACTCCCCTGTCTCTTGATTCTTCTATATTACACCTCTATAAGAGATGTGCATGAAAATTTCCAGAATTAAATGATAGTATAAGTATCATTTGACTTCTCAGGGTGTTGATGCATAGGCCACATTGTGGATTGTCTCCCTAGATCCCTCCCTACTCTACCTACCTCTTCCACATCCCACCTCATCCTCCCTCCCTCCCCTGCCACCCACTTGTCATGGTTCCCCTAGATTGTGCCTTGGTATGCTTTTGGTGTGGTGTGTCTATTACATGGGTTTGACTTCCTTTCCCCCAAGACTGGGTTTAGCTCCAGCCTCCACAAATGAAAACATCTTTTAAAATCAGCTTTGACAGTCACTTGGATTCAGGGCTATAAAAATGCCTATTGATTATTCACATTGAGGACCATTTTCAATAAAATACTCCTATTCAGTTCTCTATTTTCACAATTAATATTTATGTTATTTATGTTTTTTTCTGTGGGAGGCATCCTTTCTGAAGGAAACTTAAATGTCCAAGGAAAGTACTGATTCTAAGGAAAAAAAATGTAGCCATCTCTTTTCTTATTTATGTGTCAATCTGAGCATTTAAAATAATTAGATAAGAAGGGGAGGAAAAGGGGAAGTACTGGGAACTGAAACAGAGCAAATTATATTACATGATTATATAATTATGTCAAAGTGAAACCCGATATTATGTTTAACTGTGCTGCTTTAACAGAAATGATCAAATAAATCATAGAGGAACTTTCATATTTGAGTATTATACTATTGCTTTTCAGTGTTGGGGAAAATATTGACAAAATTAATACCATTCTAGGTGAGAATATTTATTTTCATCTAACCCTTTGCAATGTTTTGTAGGAAAATAAAGTAACCCTTGAGAATTGAAATACAAGGATAAAATTACGTGTTATCATAGCCAAGTTATACCATGCTTTCTTTTGCTAAAAATGAATATATCAGTTTAGATTTATTTGACAGTGGTCTATGCCTTCAAAGTCCAAGCTTTAAAGGTTCATTCTGTATAGTAATACTTCAGCAAGATACATCTCCTCATCTGCAGGATCTCATTTATAAGCTAGGCTCACCTTCTGCTTCCTGCAATAATAAACGTTTTTGCCTGAAAGATTTTAGATGAGATATTGTGTTCCCCTTCTTATCCCTTTTTCAACCTATTGCCCTATAAGAAGGGTGTTTCTTTTTTGTGGCCTTTAAAGGGAAAAAACTCACTTGACTCATTTTTCCAAAGCAGCTCTTTTAATGTGCTTGGAATTGCTTTCTGAATACTGTCTCTTATGTTACTGTTGAGGTGTTTTGTTATATGTGAGATAGAAAATAGGAAAAACCACTTAGATGACTGCCTTCTTGATTAAAAAATATAGCTTCAATTCAATAGGAATTTTTTTCCAGGTTTCTCAGTCTTTGAGGCTTTTGATTTTTAAACAACATATGTAGCTACAGAGAAAAAATGTATTTAAATATGTATAGAAAGCAATGTAAAGCATCTTTTCCCCAATCACCTTAAAATCCACTTGTACAGGAGCGATTTTTGAAATAGAAGATGATATATTCTCTTGCTTGTGTGTGCAGGCCAGAAAGTCTTTCTTTTGTCATTTCACAGACTCTCATCCCCAGTAGACTAACATACTCATTTCACAGCTGCTGTAGGTTTAGAAGGTACAGGAAACCCTATCAGGCGACTGAGTTGGACTGATCCACTCCTGGTGCTTCCCTTATGGTCTGCTTTCCAGCCATGTTTCTGGCCAGGTTATCTTCTGTGCAGCTCTTGTACAGCTCTCCTCCTGAAGAAGGGACATTGTGAGGCAGCACAGTTTTAGAGGGCTATACCTGCATACACAGTGATCACCATGGATATGCATCCTCACAACTGGGATTTCATCAGGTTTGCATACGGGCTTTAAGAAAGAGCTTGAGCATTGGACAACGAAGAGCAGTCACCAGAAAACTACCCTGGGACCGGGTAATTAATATTTTGAATCTGTTTTTTTCATCTATGATCTGCACTGGAGCCAGTTATAAGATTTAAAGAATTATTAGGTGATTAATAAATGGTAGTTATTATTACCTTATTTAAAATATATCTTAAAATACTGCCATTTAAAATCAAATTCAAGATCACAGAACACATTGAATTGAAAACTCTTTGGGGAACTGAAGTTCTCAAATTCATTATCTTCCAATATCAGCAAACCACAAGTAGCTATCACATAAACCTCCTGGAGGAAAACTTTTAGACATCCCATTTTGAAGTGTGGAGCATGAGGCTGGGGGAAGGATATTTTCACTTCCCCCTCAATTAATCTGTCTATGTCTCATTCCTACTTCTCCAACACTATACAGCTTTACGGTATCTGGAGGCCTTTAAAAGATTTTTATTTTATTTTTCCTGAGATGACAAATATTTCGGCATCACTGATTCTAGAATGTGAAAAGACTGTAAATGGAGAAATAAAATCAGGCCTTCCAAGATTTAACTGGAGGAAATACTCTGAGCTCTATTTCTCCTAGTTATATTGGGTTTAACTGTACAATTTAATTACATTGCCATAAAAAAGCACATTTTGAAAGTAACCATGCCAAAGACCACACACAGAGAAAGCACTCTAATGTTTTTATTTCACTGAATAAGAGAATAACTTTAGAATGATTTTCTACAATGTAGAGGATAAAATATGTATAAATCAATTTTAAAATCCATAGTGTTCCTACTAAGTGCTGGGCCTTTTATTAGGTGTTATATATACTCCAAAGACAAACTGAGCCCTGCCTTCTCAGAACGGATAATAATGGGAGAGAAATAATATGTTGTCACAAATATCAAAACTATAAAACATGTAGGAAGTGAAACAAAGGTCAAAGAAAAGTGTTTATGAGAACCACAAAATAATGGAAGTGGGGACTTCCTGGCGAGACCTTTAGGAAAGCTTTAGAGTAATGGCATTTAAGCTGGATAAGATTTCAACAGAAGGGACAAGGGAGGTCAGAAGAACCCAGGAGAAAAGAGAATAAACAAAGGTGTCAGAATTGTTAGTGGTTGAGTTTGACTGTAGAGGTAGGGCAAATGCTGGTCACATCGTGGGTAGCACAGGGAAGGAACTGCAGTGTTTGAGGGGTATTTTTGACAGGGTGTGAAAGATCAGGGAGGAAGAAGGAAAGGTCTCATAGGATGGAGAGTCCTATGAAGAGAGTTCATTCTAGTGAAACCAGCAGAAAGTTTTTTTCTGCTGAGCTCGGTGGAGGGCAGTGAACAAAATTATACAGAAAGAATCATGATGAAATGTGCACTTACTCTCCTCTTCATGGAGATGCTTCTAGGGTGAAGCAGAGGGAAAGAGGATGTGTAAGGAGGGACACCAGGGAAGCAGCATCCTTCAGTCAAGGAAGTCTTTTTTTTTTTTTTTTTAATTCACCTCCTGTATTAGATGAAGTGAGATTCCTGGGCTATCTTCTCAAAGTTAGGATCCCAACAAGAGATGGGTGGCATGCTCAAACTGGGAAAGGGATGAGTTCAGCAAGATGACTCATGAAGGCGGGTGGAGTGCTAAGGGAAACCCATAGGGATGGTGAAGAATGGCAAACGCATGTGGGAGCTGTGACCACCCCTAGCCCTGAGTGGCAAAGGGAGGACATAGTTCTTAGAAATGGAAGAGTGAAATGTGACTTCTGTCACACCATGTTGGGCAGAGAAGGAGACAGGAGACTAATGTGAAAGATAGATGAAAGTTGTCAGAATCAAAATAAAGTCGCTTAGCCCAGAAAAAGAAAATAAAGCCAGGAGGCTATGAAGGAAGGGCAGCAAGACATGATTGCCTGATAGTAACTATTGTAATAGACTCCGCAGGAACCACGGATGTGCACAGAGGCTACCACAACCTTACATACTTCTACAAGAACATCTGCTCAGCAACTATGGGTTCAGCTTGGGCTGATGTTACACTAGTTGTTAATCTTTATGGCCAAAGAATATTATTTTTAAATATTTGATGTAATCCTCTTTTTTGTCTTTGATAATGTTCCTTGCCTCAAGCTCCTTGAATATACCCCTAGTTTACTATGGCATGCATATTCCCATTGTGATGCTCTGCTATCCCCAAATAAATATTAGTATTCTTTGTAGAATTTCTCGACAGTTAATTTAGTAATCCTAACCTCAAGCTATGTTGGCCCTCATATCTCCTGCTGAACCCAAAGGGAAGCCAGAGCATGAGGAAACTCCCAGGGAGGCAGCCTGTGAAGGTCAGCCTGCCAGGCCACAGGGCCACGGGGGGCAAGGACACACATGGAGGATGAAGGGAGATTATCCATCACATGTTCTCTCATAGTTTCCTATTTATAGCACTTGTTATAATTTTAACTAAAACTGGATTGTATAATTAGTGGTTTAGCATCTGTCTTCCTATCGGCTACTCTTTGGATCTTTTTTCTTTTCTATATTATTGGTACCTGGCTCAATACTCATACAAGATCTCAAGAAACATTTATTAAATAAATGAATGGATTAGCAAATTAATAAAAACAATAAACTTTTCCTCTTTAATACTATAGGTATTTTGAAAAAGGTTCAAAAGAACTCAAATGAGATACAATTTACATTTAGCTATGGTCTCATTTTAAGCTACATCTAGAAGAAAGCTATTAAGCTGAAAGTTTCATCTTCCAGCGGTGGCTATGATTTTTTTTCCCTCAGGGATTATCTTACCTGGAGTTAGGCTCTTGGATATATCTTTGTGTGATTAATGGTAGAAGACTGAAGGTTCTGAGTATCTGTCACTATTCCACATGCAATTATGACAACTGACATTATAGGAGGAAATAAACTCACAGAACCCTTTCACGTTTCTGAGTCTACAGACTGCAAAACTTGCTTATTTATCTTATCTGCCTTGTGTTTATTGAATAAAGGTCAATAAATCTGCATTGACTAAGAACTTTTAAATCAGTAACAAAATTCTTTATCAATTATGCCTGGGGAGAAGGTTCTACCAGAGTGACATTAAAGAGTGAAGTATGGTGGCTGCAGGGAGGAAGTATAGATAGTGGGAATGGCATTAATGTATTTGTATTAGGACTATTGGCTAGACACTGTGCTAGATTCCCGTCATGAGCACAATAGGTATAGATATTGCTCTAAAAGCTCTTAAGTTTATGCTCTAATTTGCAGCATAATGAAAGAAACAGACAAGAAAAAATAGGGTGACAGCATTATAGGAAAAGTGCTTTAGGTCAAAAGTAGTGGAAAGAGTAGATTGCTCTGTGGCGCTGGGAAAGGTGACTGATTCAGACTTGAGGACAGAATGAAAGAATGGACTATTTAGAGAAAGTGATACGTACGCTGGGATGCCATTTAAGGATGTCCCGAAAGAGCCAACTCTCCCTGGCTGCCTTGTGCAAAATGGATTGAAGAAGGGCAAGAGTGGAAGCATAAAGCCATTCAAGAGCGTGTGGCAGTGCCTTGGAACAGAGAGGTAAGTAGAAATAGGAAGGGAAAGGGGCATATTCTAGATATATTTTTGAGGAAGAAATGACAGGATTTGCTAATTGTTTGGGAATTGAGAAAACAAAATGAAGCAAACTGTGTCTTAGAATTTTGGCTTGGTTATCTGAGTGGACAATGGTTCTATTATTCCAATTGTTGGAGACTCAAAGTGGGACAATTGTCCCACTTTGAGGGATGGGGAAGGCTTTGGGCTTACACTTGACACTGAAGTGGAAATATATAGACAACAGGATATGTGAGTTTGGAGCTCAAGGGAGAGAAGTGAGAGCCATGATTCAATCTGAGAGCAAGCAGCATATTGGGGTGTTCAGAGCCATGCAGGGGATGAGGTCACTTAGAGACAGAGTAACAACACAGGTGAAAAAGACTGTACAGGGGAAGACACCAAAGCCCTCCAAGTACTTCAGTACACCGGACTAGTGGTAAGACAGGAAGGAGTCAGCAAAGGAGACAGAGAACAAGAGTACTGAGAGATAGATGGAAGCTCTAGAGAGAGGAATTATTTCCAGAGGGAAAAAACTTATCAATTGTGTAAAAAAAACTGCAGAAAAGTTAAGATAAAGATATAGTAGTATCAATTTTACTCAGTGACCTAGAGGTCACTCGTGCTAAGAGGAACATGTCAGTGGAATCGTGGACACAGAAGACAGACTAATACGATTTGAAAACAGAATGAGGGTAAAGAAACAGAATTAGTTTAGTGGTATTTTGCAATAAAAAGCTCCCCCTCACACAAAAAAGGAGAAAGCAGAAAGAAAATATGGGATAAAGGAAGTTGGTTTTTAGTTTTATTTTATTTTTTCGTACTGGGGACTAAACTCAGGGGCACTTTACCACTAAGCCACATCACCATCCCTTTTTATTTTTATTTTGAGATAGGGTCTCACTAAGTTGCTTACAGCCTCGCTAAGTTGCTGAGGCTGGCTTGAACTTGTGACCCCCCTGCCTCAGCCTCTCAAGCTGCTGGGGCTATAGGCATGCATCACCACACCCAACCATGGGATTATTTTTTAATATGACATAACAGAGTATGCTTGTTGTGCTGATCAAATGATCTAATAGGAAAGAAGATGGTGCTGATGAGAGGAAGCAACCAAAGGAATGAAGTCTTTGAGAAAGAGAGAGGAGACAGGATCCAGGACAGAGGAACAGGAAGGTAACAACAGAAGAGGCAGCATAGGATGGCAAATAGGGTGTGTGCTATTTGCAAGGGAGATGTATCCATCTCTCTATCTATCATCTATCTATCTATATCTATCTATTGATCTATCTATATCTGTATATGTCTACATATATTATAAATATGTATACATACATTATATATAATATATATTAAATATGCAAAAAATACTGAAAGGAACAAAAAATATTTTTTGGCCATTTGCAGATAAATAGATATTTTTTCTGATCGAAATGTGATTGACTGTCTTTCCTGATAATTTTCAAAAGATAGAAGTTTTAAGAAGCAAGTAGCAATCCCTTAAATTTTTCTACTAGAGAATATCAGTGCTAGAGTTTTTGCAAAACTATTACTTGCCTATCCCAATATACACACATTTTAATATTTGTTGAGATTATTCAGATGTTGAGAATCACAGTGGAGAGGAGGAAAGCTGAGAAAGCTCACATGCAATGGCCCTGATTGACTCAAAGGGAAGAGGAAACTATATTAGCAGCAGAGAGCAAATGGAGTAGGGAGAGCTTGGAAGCTTTAAAGAGAGTGGGAAATGTCCACATGGCTGTCATAGTGATATCAACAGGCAATCACTGTGGGAAGGATAGTTACTGAGCAACACTGAGTACATAGATAACAGAATTCTGCCAACTTCCCTGCAGGATGCTAAAAGTAAACTTTCCACTCACTCCAAACCTACCCTCAAACCAATATTAGAAGAAAAAAAAAAAGAAGAGAGAGAGAGAGCGAGAGAGAGAAAGCAGAGACATGCAAAGAGAGAAAGTGTGTCATTTATTCTATAAAATCTATACCATTTTTTAAAAGACCACATCAACTAAACTGGGTTTCAGTTTCTTTTCTGTAATTGCTACAAACATTATTGGTAGAGACTGTGAAATTCTTTCCCAGTAGTTGATGTAGGAAACGAAAGAAAATTGAAAGGAAAAAAAATCTTTAATTCATATCTTGACAAATGTCAAAACCACAAAAAAAGAATATGGTAGCCAACTTGTTTCATCAGACCCCATAGGGTTAGGGAAGATGAAGTCTGACTCCCCAAGAAATGCTGTCATTTTGTGTTCACTGGAAATTAGATCCTATAATTGAGACTTACATAAAACTTATGTTTCTAAGTCATT
>PVKS010032300.1:0-22669 GCA_004027875.1 Aplodontia rufa | reverse complement strand
TCTCTGATTACTAGTGATTTAGAGCACTTTCTCATTTATTCATTGGCTTGATTAATGTCCTCTGTTGAGAAATTTCTATTTAGCTCTTTGGCCCATTTATTAATTGGGTTGTTTGTGTTTTTGTCCTTGAAATTTCCGAGGATTTTGTAGATTCTGGATATGAGGTCCCTGTCAGAGGAATCACAGCCCATGAGTCTCTCCAATTCTGTAGGAAACCTCTCAGATTCAATGGGAACAATAAGAAACCTAGAATTGCTAAAACATTACTAAGCAAAAAAGACAAAACAGGCAGTTTTGCCATACCAGATCTAAAAGTATACTATAGAGCTTTAGTAACAAAGACAGCATAGTACTGGTATCAAAATAGGAAAGAAGAACAATGGAATAGAATAGAAGACCCTGAAACAAACCTTCATCTTTAAGCATCTGATTTTTAAGGAGAGACAGACTTTTCAACAAATAGTGATGACAAACTGGACAGCCACTTGCAGAAAGTTGAAATTAGACCAATATCTTTCTCCTTGCATGAGAATCAAATCAAAATGGATCAAGGAGCTAGGAATTAAACCAGCTATCTTGCAACTGATGGAAGACAAATTAGGTCCAACACTTCAGCTCTTGGGAATAGGCAAAGACTTTCTCAACATGTCTCCTAAAGTGAAGGAAATAAAGTAAAAAAATCAGTGATTGGGATGCCTTAAAGCTAAAAAGCTTTTGCACTGCCAAGGAAATAATCAAAAGACTCATGGTGTTTCTTTATGTATTCACACATGGAATTATAAGCATGTTTGTTAGTCTGTTTTCTTCACTAGATGCTAAATTCATGACAACATGATTGTTTAAAATGGATCGTGTTAAATGAATAGTGAAAAAATAAAATGTAATCATTTTATTATCCTATTTCAAGACAAGAAGGACGATAACGATGGCCTTATAAGAGTGCTGTGAATATGTCTAAACATGTTTTAATATATCTTAAGTGCTTCACAAAGGGCACTTAACTATGTCAAGTTACCCATTAGTAACTTAATAGGATCTGCCTGATTCTGTCCAAAAGTGTTATAATACTTTTGCACGTGAATAATTAATTTTAGTGCTCATTGATTAAGGGAAGATAAACAGATGAATGAGGTTTCAGATGCCTGACTTTGCAATTCTACAACCTTTCAAGAGTCCCAACCTATAGGTTAGAACCTTATGAACTATAGATTTCAGGTGCCCAAAATGAGGCTTATTAACAGAGTTGCTACAATGGGCCAAAATACTCCCAGAATGAGCAAAGCACAAAAGGCTGAGAGCAATGGACGAATAGATAGTAGAGGTAAGATAACAGGACTTCATTGCTTCTCGAAATAAAAAATAAAAAACAAAAATATGCATTCCTAGGTTATTGCCAGCATGCAGCAATGTCACTGCCTTCAATCCCTTACCCCACAAAGATACCTACAGTTCCAGGTTGCATTAGAGAGGATACCCACGCCCCCGCCCCCACACACACACACCTACAGTAGCTCAAGGAGACTATGGAAAAGAAAAATAGACAACCTCTGCTTATGTGTCTTACGGACCTGAAGAATTGCAACTAAACTATTTAAATTCCTTCTTTTCCCTTACTTCATTTTATTTGAAAGGATTATCCTCGTTTCACATGATGGAAATACAACCTTAATATTTAGCAAAAGCAAGCAAACTAGAAATAGGTAGAAATAGGTATAAAGATTCTTAACTCTCTGAAAAGTCCAACAATAGTGTAGGTTCAGACAGGTTTTGATCCAGGACTCAAAAAACAAATAAATTTACCAAAACCAGTTCTGTTGGGGGTGATTTTCTTCAAAGAAGGTGATGCGTTCAATGTGCTCTTCCCTTTCTATGTAAAAAAGGTTAGCAGGAGCTCTAGACAATAACTGTTGTAGAAAATAAGGTTCTTTTCCTCAGTAGTTTCCACAAAATCCCATGATTGGTAGCCAGGTTTGTGTATTCCATGTCTGAACCAATATAGTGGCTAGGCAATATAGTAGAGGATGCAACCTAGTGACTAGATGGGTGTGTTTTCCATGTGGGAGGATCAGCCTGATTGGTTTTCTCAGGACTGAACTGGTTTTAGCACTGCAAGTCCTATGTTGCAGCCAATCTCTGAATCCTGGGCAATGTGCAATGGTTGGTCATTGCAGATTACATGTGTACCAACCAGGGATGGGGTCAGTCCTGAGACTGTTTATAATAATAGGGATTAAATGCAAAGCAGGAGGAAGTGTCCCCACCTCTACACCTGAGCCAGAGAGTTCACATGGGCCAGGTCCAGTACTAAGTTCTAGGGTTTGTGAAAGTTAAAACAAATAAATAAACAAACAAATGAATAAATAAATAAGTTGTCTTCAGAAACCCAAAGATCAGAAAGGAAGAGGCTGAAAAATATTAATACAAAATAGTGATAATAGATGCTCCAGCATACATGGCTTGTTTTGATTTAAATTAATTACATAAGCAAAGTACTGCTTTGTTTATTCAGTCTATACCCAATATTTTCTCTTTCTACGTCACGTCAAATTTCTCAAGAACAGGGTTAGTGGGTTCAAAGGTTGTATATGGCCAGTGCCATTTGTTTTGGTGACTCCTTTTATTTAATGGTCACATGTTTCTTCACCTTTTATTACCGGAGGTGACTGAGTCCAGCAAAGCCTAATGGACTGAGGTTCAAATACATGTGATCCCTTCTTAACAATGGTTTGGCTTGTGTTTTTCAACTTCATGATGGTGTTGAAATGAGATACATTCATTAGAAAACATACTTCAGATTTTGAGTTTGGGTCTTCTCTAAGGGCGTGATATGAGGTATGATTTTCTCTTGGGACATTGGACGGCAACAGCAGTGAGCTCAACTCCAAGCCGTCATGAGGGAAATGAATGATACTCTGCAGAACAGGGGGCTGTTAAGCTATGTTGCTCTGTAGGTCAGGTGTCCAAAATGCATTTTTAACCATGGTTTCCAATTTACTATGGACTTATTGCAAAATAATCAGAGGAGCATCTGTAAACCAGGTCCCTCCCCAAATCATTTACTTATATGAAGTTTGTGACCCTTCTGTGCTTCATTTTCTACTTAATACATTGAGAGAAACAAAAATCTCGAGTGACTTTTTAAACATACACAAACAAATATAAATTTTTGCTTGTAATTTTTTTATTATTTTTAATCATCTGAAAATAGCAGACACCAAGACCCCCTTCTCCTTGTAATTGTGTGCCCTCCCTATACCTGTTTTCAAGCACTGAAAGGGTTCTGCACGCTCACAAATGGGTCTCTTCTAAACATCCTTGAGAATGTTTATTTGAGAAGATTACCTTGTTTTCCTCGAGGATTAAGACATGGTCACTGCAAAGAGTGATGATTTGGAAAGGTGTCAAGCAGTTTTTGATAGTTCCTCAAAGACTGCCCTTGCTAAATGACTATACCTAGAGAAAAACAGAGGCATTCTAGCCCACACACGTCACAGACATTTTTCAAACACCTAGATTAGAGAAGATAGGTATTACAAATAACATATTTGTTGGAGAGAGTGAAGAAATCACAAACGCGCTTGAATAAACACTATTAAATGCATACTTAAGGAGCCCGTTGCGACAGCTGCCCTCTGGCACTCACTGACAAACTTGACTCCAGCTGTAAATTAGGTTGCAAAACTTCCTTGTCAGAGAACTCACCCCATTAGAAGGACTCAACCCTGCCTATGAATCCTCAAGGACAGAAAAATCAATGTGACAGAAAAGCAGTTGCTCATGTCAGACCCAAGCAAGGATAGAAAGGGATGTAAATTAATCATGATTTTTGGATGTGGCACAACATTGCAAAAGCACATTCCTGGTGTCCCTGAGAAAAGGGGGAAAGGAGCCTGGAATGCTTTGCATCTGCTATCCACATACACAGTCCTTCTGCAATAAACAGGACTCAGTGCTTACTGTGGGAATAGGAAAGCATTGTTGATCTTATGTAAACTAAATGCATCAAATCTACAAGATTTTAGCTAATGCAACAATCGCAGTACTTATCCATATGTAGAGTGGAGGAAAATGAAAATTTTATCTTCTCTTCTAGAATCTGAGAACTGAGTTCAATAACCTGGGAGCATTTGAGGCCATACATAAAATTTTAATTTTCCACAAAATAAAAAAATATAAGGTTAGCATGAGTTTCTTACCTGGAGAGAAGTGAATCAACACCTGGAGATATCTGTTTTCATTCTCACCCTCCTTGGACAATGGGCATGTAAATGACAGAAAGCAATTTTTGGCCTGGTTTCTGCTTTAGATCACAGACTTTAGAATAGTCAACAAGACAAGCTAAGGTTGCTGTTACTGCCATCATTGGAGGACATCCTTAAGGCTTTAGCTCTCATAGGTGGGAGGTGAGCTCCACCTCAGCTGTCAACCTCTGTTGGCCAGCCAAGGCCACTGTAATTAGATGTCTGCCTCTGTGATCAATTTAGGTGGGTAAGTCTGTATTACAGAGCAAGACATCCCAGGCAGATGTCTTCAAACTGATTTTTTCCTGTGCCAGATGCCACACTTTTCTAGCTCTGGAGCTAAAAGTCAAATCAATGAGCCAGATTCCTTTACTTCCTTCTACAGGTCATCTCTGACCAATAGCACCAAGATTCTGCAGGGACTTGGAAAATCACTGCCCTTAACCATGGCAGTTATTTGTCATAATGGTACAACAGTTAGGCTTTAGTTCTTTACTCTAAATAGAGAAATACTCAATAAAGACCCAACAGCATCAAACACTATTTTCAAAAGTTCCCTTTGGCTTCATTTTCTTATATCACTTGTATCATCATAAAACAATCAAAGCACAAGCTGTTCTACCAAGTGCCACACGAAGGACTATGCAGAAATTATTCCTACCCACCAGGGCTCATGATAGAAATCATGGAGTCCTTGATCTGTGCAAAAGTGATAGGTCCATATAAACAACAGAATTCAAATGGCAGCTCTGTAGAAATATAAGCATTTAAAGAAAAATGGGTTTGTAGGGAGGGATAATACAAGTAACTGTGATTATCATAATATTTTTCAATAGCAAAATTTGAAATCGATGATAAGGAAAAGATTATATCGTCTCATATTCAGTGATCCTGAGGTTGTACTAGACACATGACCAGCTAACATATGGTTATTTGTAATTGATGTTTTTAGGCAACTCTGAGTATTATGCAACTTTCAAAAACATAACTATTCCATTTTCTTATAAAAAAAAAGAATGTGCAACCACCAACACAGGCTTCTTTGAAATTGAACAGGCTTCATATGTGCCAAGAAAAATGATCAGGTAGTTTGTGGACACTTGTTCCCAGGAGATCTTTATAAATAAAGTAACATTTTACCTTCTCTGTGTGGCTTTCTCTAAAAGCAGATAATAGGCAAAGGCATCCTTTCAAAATCCTCTTCATGTCTCTCATCGGGGTTACTTTGCAGTCATTTCATCTGTTTGTCTGTTCTCCATCTTGTCGTCTATACCCTTGAGGAGATACAACTACAAAAGAAGTTGAATGGCTAAAAAATATTCAATCCTTGTTGTATTCCAAAAGCTATTTAGTACTCTACTTGATTTTTTGAAAAAAGCAAAAAAAAAAAAAAAAAAAAAAAAAGTTGCATTCTTCATATCTAGACCAAATCCATAGACAACAAAGAATTTCTCGTATGCCAGGTCCCATTCTGAATAATTTACATAAACTTAGTCTCATGAGTCTCTGGAACAGGCATTTTATTATTTCCATTTTATAGATAAGAAAATGAAGTCTTAGAATGCCTCTCCTACACAAAGTATCAGAATTAGGTCCTGTTAGTATTAAGATTAGTGTAATTAGTTTCTTATGGCAGCTATAATAAAGTATAATAAATTCTGTGGCTTAAAACAACATTTTTTTTTCTTCTGGGAAAGCTCTGGAGCCATAAATCTGACGCTGGTCACTGTGGGCTAAGATCAAGGGGTCTGCAGGACTGGAACATTCTGGGCTGTAGAAGATACTGTTTCCTTACCTCTCCCAGAATAGGTGATGTTGTCATTCCTTGGCCCATGCCCCCCATCACACATATTCTCTCAACCTGTTATTTCATCTTATCTCTTTTTCTTCTTTATCAAATCTCTCTCTGCCTCCCTCTTATAAAGACACTTATGATTTCACTTAGGACCTACCTGGATAATTCAGGATAATCTCTCATGTCAAGATCTTAACTTAATTACTTTTGCAACATCCTTTTTGTCGTATTAGGTAACATTCATAGGTTCCAGGGATTAGAACTTTTATATCATTGGGGGCCATTATTCAGAATAGCGTATGAGAATCAGGGCTCACACTATCTCCCACTGTCCTAAGCATCATGCTATCATCTTTCTAGATGAGTAATTCTCACCAAGTCAAATGGCATGTTTAGCAAGTGGGTGGATATTTCATATAAATTAAAGAGGCAAAATTATGTTATTGTTATGAACATTAGCATAATACAAGGTCAAGAGCACTGGACTTGTAGTCAGAAAATAAAGTTCTTATCATTAAACAGGTGTACAAGCTAAGACCAGGCCCAGTATCTCTTAGGATGAGGGATAGTGAAGCTGTCTCAAGTTCATGCCAGCTCTGATCAACATAAGTAGAGGAGGGCTCCACAAATCTCACATTTCATGGGAATGTTGAACCCAATTATCAGTGCCTATGTTATTTTATCTCTAGAGCCCCTTTTAACTCTAATTTTATGTGATCAAAAGCTATATTAATTGTTAGTTGCTGATTACCCCCAAAACTCCGTGGCTTAGCATAACAAGCACTTATTATCTCAGAATTTCTTAGGTCAGGAATTTGGAAATGGCGTAGATGGGTGGCTCTTGCTCAGGCCTACTGGTAACAATTCTTTGCTGTCTGGGTCAATCCATAGGCCACATGAATCTCCTTACAGCATCATGACTAGATTCCCATAGAGCAAATAATCCTAGATAGAACAAGGCAGAAGCTACAACATAGTTTATTATGATCAAGCTTTGTAAATGATATACTACCACCTCTTGTGTATCCCATTGGTCATATGAACTAGTCTTTATAGTTGGGAGGGAACTGAAGTAGGTCATGAATACCAACAGCTGGAGCTGAGGCAGTATTGGAAGCAGATTACCACAATCAACTGTGTGATCTTGCACTTCCACAATAGGACTTCATGTGCGTATCTATGTAGAGGTCTCATTGGCAGGTGAACCTGCAGGAAAGAAAAAGTAATAACTTTTCCTTGGCTATAATGAGGTTCAAGGCTGAGATCTCCATAACAAAAGAAAGATTTACAAGAGAAAAGCACACAACTGTATTTAATGTAAATTTTAAATGGCACCAAAGCCTTTAAAATGAAGACCCCAAAGAAACAGGCATCTATATAATTCTCTGAACACTCACACAAAAGTATAGTTGGAAGACAAAAGGGTAAGACTGAATGGCAATGAACTGGGCTAAATTTAGCAGGATATTTGTTCAGATTCTTTTCCATGACTCTGTGTCTTCATTCCTTTTCTCTGGGTGTAGGGAGGATCCTTCTGGAGTGAGGGTTTTTCTACCTACTTTAGAGGAAGGTCAGAGAATTCCGTTACAGTCTGCTTCAGAGGAGAATGGCAGAAGAAGTCTGGAGAGAATTGCTCTTTATTCAAATGCCAGGGAGATGAGTTTGGGAGTAGTATGTATTGATCCTTGCTAAAACCTTTTTACTATATTGTATGAAGGTTGTGGGTGCTTTGAGGCTTTGAAGAAGAAAGGAATCAATATTATAATATTTGCATTTTTAAGAAAATAGCTCTAACAAGACAAAAATGCCCATTTTTACCACTTTTATTAATATAAAGCTGCAAGTCCTAGCCATTGCAGTCAGGCAAGAGAAAGAAATAAAGGGCATCCAAATTGGAAAACAGGAGCACAAGTTGTCACTGCAGAAGGTATGATCTTATATATAGAAAACCTCAAAAGATTCCACCAAGACGTTCTTACAACTAACAATCAAAATAAGCAACTTGGCAGGAAACAGAAGCGATGTAACAAAAAAAGTAACATTGAAATGCACCAATAGTGAATTATCGGAAACAGAAATAAAAACATAACTCCATTCACAATGGCTACAAGAAATAGAATACTTAAGGAATAAATTTAATCAAAGGGATGAAAGATCTCCACAATGTAAATTATAAATTAATGAGGAAAGAAACTGAAGAGCGGAGCTGGAGTGGTGGCTTGACAGTTATGGCACTTGCCTGGCATGCGCGACTATGCGAGTACAAACCCTAGCACCACGTACACAATAAAGTGTCGGAGCAACCAAAGCCACGTGAAAAATGAAATAAAATTATTTCTCTCTTTCTCTCTCATTGTCCCTCTTTCTTTAAGAAAGAAAAGAAGAAAGAAAGAAGAAAGAAATTGAAGAACACACAAAGAAATGGAAGGACATCCTATGTTCATGGATTGAAAGAATTAGTATTTTTTAAATGTCCATAAAACACAAAGTGATCTACAGATTCAAAGCAATCCCCATCAAAATACCAACGACATTCTTCATAGGACTAGATAAAACAATATGAAAATTTGTATGGAACCAAATAATAATAATAATAATAACAAAAACAACAACAACAATTAGGCCATCTTAAGCAAAAAGAAAAAAGCAGAAAGGTATCATAATACCTGACTTCAAAATACTCTGTAAAGCTGTGGCCAACTAGCATGGTATTGGCATAAATGCAGACACATAGACTAATGGAGAAGAATAAACAGCTGTAAGTCAACCAATAAAACCACAATCCTAGCTCTCAACAATTACAAAAATCAACTCAAAATGTATTAGAGACTTAAAAAAAAGTAAAACCTGAAATTATGAAACAACTGGACGAAAACAAAGGGGAAATGCTTCTGAACACTGGAAATGGCAGTATTTCTTTATTTTTTTTTGGATAAGATCACAAAAAGAGAGGAAACAAAAGCAAAAGTGGGATTACACTACACTAAAAAGCTGATCAACAAAGGAAACAATCATCAGAGTGAAGAAACAATCTACAGAATGGGAAACACATTTGCAAACTAAGTATCTGACAATGGTATAATATCTAGAATATAAAGAACTCTAAAAAAAATAAAAGGCAAAAACACAAATTAATTAAATAAAATAATCCAAATAAAGAAATGGGCAAATAGACCTAAATAGATATTTCTTAAAAGAAGACATACAAATGGCCAAAAAGTATATGGAAAAAATTTCATGTGATCAAAGTATGTTGCATGCATGTATGATCACGCCACAATGAAACCCATTATTCTATGTAATTAAACTGCAGTAATAAAAAATGCTCAGCCTCACTCATTATCAGAGAAATGCAAATCAAAGCCACAATGAGATAGTGCCTCACTATCTCAGAGTAAGAATGTTTATTATCCAAAGGACTAAAGATAACAAGTTCTGGCAAGGATGTGGAGAAAAGGAAACCCTTGCACACTGTCCGTGGGAATCTAAACTAGTACAGCCATTACAGAAAACCACATTGAAATTCTTCAAAAAATAAAACATAGAACTACTATATGATTCAGTAATCCCACTCCTGGGTATGTATCCATACGAAATGAAGCCTGTGTATCAAAGGGACATCTGAACCCCCATGTTCATTGCAGCAGTATACAGCACAGACAAAGAATGGAAACAACTGAAGTGTGCATTAATTCATGTATGGGTAAAGAAAATGTGGTGTATACACAATGCAATGTTATTCAGCCTTTAAAAAATAAAATCTTGTAATTTGTGGCAACATGGATAGATCTTCAGATCATTATGTTAAATAAAATTAGCCAGGCACATAAAGACAAATATGGCAAGATCTCACTCGTATATGGGATATAAAAAAGTAGTTCTCATAGGAATTGAATGCATAATGGTTACAGGAGGACAGGGAGAGTAGAGGGAAGGAGTGGTGATCAATAGGTGCTAATTCCAGTTACACAGAAGCAGGAAGTTCTGCTGTGCTACTGCACAGAGGATATCTATAAATAATAATCATATAATTTAAGTCAGAAAAAACTAGAAAAGGGATTTTGAAAACACTCACCGTAGAAAATGATGTGTTTAACCTGATTTAAATACACAGTGTACACATGTACCAAAATACCACATGATACCTCACTACTATGTACAATTTCTATTTTTTCTATACTAGTTAAAAACAAATGTAATTTAAATTTGAAAAAAAAAGAAGAAGAAGATAGCTCTTACAGCAGAGCAGATGTGGGCTCCTACTCTATCTCAGATTACCCTGGTTATAATACAAACTTCTGGCCTGGCCATCAAGACCCACAAATGTCTCTAGCCTCTTCTCTCCCTATGTTCTATCTCTAGCTACTGTGACATTATTGTTACATCCTGGACTGCCCTGGCTTTTTTCAGACCATGCTTTGAATATCTTTCCCTGTTCAAACACCACATTTTCCATGATTTTTCCCCAAGTCCTGAGATAGAGCTCCTTCTGGTGTATCCATCATACTTTGTTCTGTCAGAGTAATTATCATGCTTTTTTTCTTCAATAATTTGATTATATTTCTTTCTCCAAATATTCTGTTGATCTCATGTCAGCAAGGACTATGATCTCCCACTTTGGCCAGAATATCAGAGGAATTAACAAATGTTTTTTGAGTTAATGAGTCAACTCTTTCCAACAAGTCATCTTTCCAATACTCTTAGAGAACATCAACTGTTATGAATTGGATTTTAAATGTCCCCCAAAACCATGCAGTAAGGGCTTGGTTCCTAGATGATGATATTGTTGGGAGGTGGCAAAATCATTAGAATGTGGATTCCATTTGGAGAAAATAGGTAGGGTGGGGGTTTTTGAAGGGTTTATTTTGTCTCTAGTCCTTTTCTCCCCTGTCCACCTTTGCGACTTACTGCTTCCCTGTCACATGTGGTGAGCAGCCTCCCTTCACCATGTGCTTATACCATGGTGTCTTGCCTCACTACAGGCCCAGAAACAACAAAGCCAGGTAACGGAGGGCTGAAACCTCTGAAACCATGAGCCAAATGAAATGTTTCCTCTTTTAAGTTATTTTTCTCAGGTGTTCTGTCACAATCACAAAAAACTTACAACAGCTAAGTAATAGGTCCTAAATTATACTATAGTGTTCAGTATGGGCAAATCTCTCCCCTCTAGATGCATGGAGAGGATCCTTAGATGGTGTTTTGGCCAATGACCATATCCTTGTTCTTGATTTTCTCCGCTGCAATTTCTATCTTCCTACCACACTTTTCCCTCTTTTTAATTTTTCTTCCCTCTTTGGACTCTTCCCTAAATATACAATCGCACTCATGAACATCACTAAATCTCTGATGATCTGTTTAGAGATGATCTGTACAATTTCTCATTGCAAATGGCTATATGACCTCAGTCAAGTAACTTAACTAAATATTAGTTTTTTCGTTTTATGAAACAGGGACATCATTAGTACCTCCCTTGCCAAGTTATGTTTTGAGTATTAAAGGTAAAGTATTAAAGCATTTGGTCCAGAATACAAACTGGATTCATTTATAGCAGCAAATATAAATAGAAAATAAGACATCACACAGAATATAAACTGCAGAAAAGGTTTGACTGAGTCTAAAATCTGATGATTTTTTATTTTATGAGCATGGAAGTTTGAAAAAAGTGCACACCTCTGACATTCACAATACACTAATTAGCATGCTTCTTTAAAGTCAAGCTTTTGATGACTTTTTGAAACACAAGATACGTTGAATCAATATTTATTAATCATTTATACTGTGAAGATAAGCAAGGCACTAAAAATATAAAGAAAAACTAAAATGGAGTCTCATTTTTATAAAAGAGAAGGAGAGACAGAGAAAGAGAGAAATAATTTTATTTATTTTTTCATCTGGCCATTGTTTCTCCAACACTTAAACGTGTATGTGGTGCTGGAGTTTGAACCCAGGTCCTTGTGCATGCCAGGCAAATGCTCCAACAGCTGAGCCACCTCTCCAGCCCAAAAATAGTCTTAAACAGAGGATTCGTTAAGAGCACTCAAGGCAGTTTGGGAAATGGGAGGTTAGAAGAGGCTTTCCAGAGGATACTAGTTACAAAGGAGTTAGCAGAGAGGGTAGGAAGGTAGGTAACGGTTGTTCTAGGTGGAAGGAGCAGACTGGGTAGAAGTGATGTGGTCAGTTAAGAGAATGCAAGAGATGCCTTTAGATTGGGCCTGGAAATGAGAAGCAGAAGAGCGTCAACAACAAGTTGTGCAGTGGTCATCAGAAGTCGGATCTGGAGGGCTTGTTCAATGCTATAATTTTGGACTGTGTCTTTACAGTCTATGGAAAACCCGTGGATAATTTCAAGTGGGAGTGTATCGTCATCAGCTTTGCAACAAAGAAAGACCACCCTGGTAAACATACGAAGATGAAACTGGAAGGAGACCAACAGGGGTTCACAGCCTTTGCTATGCATAATAATTACCTGTAATTCTGTGTCATTTGAAATGGCTGGACCGAAGCACAGGTTCGCAAGATGAAGAAACAGAAAGGATAGTTTAAAAACAATAAACCAACAGGCAAATTATGAATGTGCACACCAACGTAGTGAGGTACAAAACAGCAGCTGGACTTAGAAAATTTTAAAGACAAACTGGGGATTAATTAAATGTGTGGAAAGGAAGAGAGGTAGAGACAGAAGCCCAGGTTTCAGGCCAAGGCAGCTGACCAGATGTTCCATGAAATAGGAAATAAGAAGAAAAAATAGGGTTGGAAAGAAAGCAGATGACTTCTGTTTTCATATATTAAAGGAACATTGCTTTAACATATCCCTCTGGGGCTGTCCAGTGTAGGAGTTCAAAAGGTCCCATAGATATCATCCCTGAGTGTGGAACTGAGAGATAGTCACAGGCATCTAGCAGTTTAGAAAAGTATTAACTTTGTTACCCCAAAAGCTAGACATGAAGATGTGGCTTGGTTACTTGGTTACTTGGGCAGCCTACCCACCTTGTTGCAGAGGATAGAGCACTTGAGTGCTTCCTGCAGACAAATCCCCCCCAAAAAAGTGCTTCACTGGGAAGGCCCAATTCCTTTCCCTACTCTTACCAAACAGACAGGCCATCTATCCACCCAAGAAAAGTACAGCGTGTAAAGAAGATGTGGAAGAGAGATGTTTACTCTATTGAAAGATCTTTCTACAATGGATAAACATTAGAAAGGGGAAGTGGGTTTCTTTCCAGTAATCACTTAAACAGTACATGCATGGGGATTGGAGTGGTGGCTAAGCAGTTATGGCACTTGCCTGGCATGCGCAGGGATGCGGGTTCAAACCCCAGCACCATGGAGCATCAAAAGCCACATGAAAACTAAATAATATTGATTCTCTCTTTCTTCCTCTCTCACTTTCCCTCCCTCTTAAAAAAGAGAGAGAGAGAGAGAGAGAGTACATGCATGGAAGTCACAAGAAGGTATTCTATGTGAATAGGGCCCCTGGACCTGTACAGAGGCACCAGTGGCAATGATGGTGTAAGAGGGAAGCAATAAGAACAAGCATGCATTACTTTCTTACAGCTGCCTTAACAAATTATCTCCAATTGAATGACTCAAACAATAGAAAAATTCTCTCACAGTTCTGGAGGTCGTAAGTCCAGTGCATCTCAGTGGGTCAAAACCAGTGTCAGCAGGGGTGTGTTTCATTCTGGAAGCTCTAGCAGAGAACCTATTTTCTTGTCTTTTCCAGGTTCTAGAGGCTACCTACATTCCTTGGCTCATGGCCTTCTTCCATCTGGAAAGCCAGCAATGGCCATTTGGATTCAACTCACATTGCATTACTCTGACATCATTTTCTGCCTCCCTCTTCCACTTTTAAGAATCCTGGAATTACACTGGGCCCACCAAAAATATCCAGAATAACCTCCCCTAATTTAAAGTCAATGGACTAGTCATTTTAATTCTCCTTCCCACGTAACCTTACATGTTTTTAGTTTCCAGGGATTTGGACATAGACATGTTTGGAGGTGAGAAAGCATTGTTCGACCTACCACAATGAATACACTTCAAACACAGGAAACAACACATTTATAGGTTTTCTATAAAAGTACTTGGATTTATTTCCTACTGAAGAAAATAATTGGGCTATGAGGAGAAATGTCCCTAAAAGTATTACTATCTAACATTTTATCTCAAGAGCAGGTAACTCAGCAGAAATCACTTAACGTCACAAATATAGCTTTGAAATCTCTGGAAGGGAATAAATTACGATTCTTTCTGATAAAATGTTATGTCCCAAGAGTAAGACAAATTTGTTGTGACAAGAAAGCAAATTGGGAGTAAGGGAAAGGAAATGAAAGTACACATTTTATGGGTGTGTGTACTTGCGTGAGTGCGTATAATTTTTACATATATATGTGTATGTATGCACATATGTGTATGTATGTGTGTGTAGATATATATATGTATATATACATACATATATATATATGTATATATACATACATATATATATATATATATATATATATATATATATATATCTGTATTCACATCATCAAGTTGCTGGTGTTACCTAATTTCACCTGCAGTAAAATATGGGATAGATTGGATGTTGCCAATCACAATATTAGAAGTGTTCTTGATTCAGCTTTCAGCCTCCATCCTCATGAAAGTTCTCCACTCTAAGAGGAAGAAACAACCCTGCCTTTAGTTTATTCCAATAGAATGATAGTGAGAAGTTGTTTCCACTTTATTAAGGCCTCTCTTTTCAGCTGGCTAAAATTTTTTGCCTCATGATGTTTGCTCAGACTCTTGACTTTACATCACAGAATTTCACGAATTTCCCACATGTACAGTAAGTTACAGGGAGGGCACAACTTCAAGTCTTCAGACTTCCATTAAATGAGAAGGTGCATAAATCCTGTCACACAAGAAAGCAAATAAAAACTTAGACAAAAGGGACAAAAACAACCACAAGAAAGAAAAAACAACACTATACACCAATATTTCTCAGGAACATAGACACACACACACACACACACACACACACACACACACACACAAATCCTTAACAAAACTCAAGCAAATGGAATCCAAAATTACATAACTGATTTTCAATGTTAAACCAAACTTGCATTCCTGGCATGAAACCCATTTGGTCATGGTATACAATTCAATTAATGTAATATGCCATGAGGACAAAAATTACATTATCATCTCAATAAGTGTAGAAAAATCATTTGGGAAAAAAAGTACCCAAAACTTACCTCAAGCTATGGACTGAATGTTTGGGTTTCCCCAACACTTGCCTCTTGAAGTCTAATCTCCATTGTGAGGGGTTCAGAATTGGAGACTTTAGGGAATTATTATATTATAAAGAGGGTGCATTCACAAATGGTATTAGTTCTCTTTTAAAAGATGCCTCAGAGGGGCTGGAGCGGTGGCTCAGTGACTACGCACTTGCCTGACATGTGTGAGGATGCAGGTTCAAACCCCAGCACCACGTACACAGCGAAGTGTCAAAGCAACAAAAGCCAAATAAAGTTGCTTCTCTCTTTCTTTTTCTCTCTCACTGTCCCTCTCTCATAAATAAATAAATAAATAAGACCTCGGAGACTCCCTTGCACCTTCCACCCCGTGAGGTAAGTAAGTTATCTCCAAACCAGAAAGGAGGCCCTCACCAGATGCAGACCTGCTGTACCTTCACCTTAGAATTCCTGGCCTACGGAACAACAAGAAATAAATTATTATTGTGTGTTTCTGCTCAGTCTATAGCATTTCATTGTTATAGTTCAAATGGACTAAGATAACATATAAAATATCCAAAAACCAATTCAAAATTGATCATGGACCTATATGTGAACAAGTAAACTGGAAAGCTTCCCAGAGAAAACAGGAGTCTTTGTGGCCTTGCATTAGTCAAAGAAATCTTAGGCCCTGAAATCATAATGCATATAAGAAAAAAACTAATAAATAGGACTTCATCAAAATGAAAAACTTTTGCATTTTATTTAAATTAAAATTTTAGCTCATTTTTTAAATAAAAGGCAAATCAAAGATTAAGAAAAAGCAAAAGCTAAAACACATATTTGATAGAGAACTTACACCCAGAATAGCTGGAGAAAATGTATGACTTAATAAGAACAAAATCACAATTAAAAGATCGTCAACGCATTTTAAGTCGCGTAACCAGAAAAGATGTACAAATGATTAAAAATACGAAAAGACAGTCAATGAAAGTGCAACTTAAAACCAGAATCATGTACAATGCACATCTATGCAAAATGTTAAAAAGACAAACAAATTAGAACCCGCACGCATTTTCACTTGGCATGTTAATGGCACAGCTTCTCTGGAAGACATTTGGTAGCTTCTTTTTTTTTTTCTTTTTCTTTTTTTCTTTTTTCTTTTTTTTTTTGGTTAGAGAGAGAGGGATAGTGAGAGAAAGAGAAGAGAGAATCAATTTTTATTTAGTTTTACATGTGAGTTTCATTCCTCTGACACTGTTGTGTACGTGGTGCTGGGGTTTGAACGCAAGTACTCATGTACATGAGGCAAGTGCCGTAACAGCTGAGCCACCACTCCAGCCCCCCATTTGGTCATTTCTTAAACACATAAACATGAAATTACTATGCACAATGGCAATTTAATTCCTAAGAATCTGTGGGAGAAAAATGAAAGCATTTTATGTCCACACAAAGACAGGAAGGATAAATGCTCATGGCAGCATTATCCACAACAACCCCAAGGTGGAAACAATCCAAATAGCCATCAAGTGGTAAATGCACTAAATAAAAGTAGCTACATACCATGGAATATTATTCAGTAATAAAAAGGATAGCATTATTTTTTAAAAAAGAGTCAGGGACAGTGAGAGAGAGAGATAGCGAGAGAGAAAGAAAGAAACAATTTTTATTTGGTTTTTCACATGACTTTCATTGCTCTTAGACTGTTGTGTAAGTGGTGCAGAGGTTTGAACACTCTCCACCAAGTCACCGCTCCAGCCCCAAGGATAGCATTATTGATACATGCCTCAATGTAGATGAATCCTAAAGAAGCAAAAAGCATGATTGCTTCATAACTTATTATATGAAATGTTGAAGAGTGAATTTATAAAGAGCAAACATGTCAGTGGTTGCCTACAACTGGGGATGGGAACAGGGTAATAACTATAAACGAACACAGGAAAACTTTCAGAGGTATTGGGAAAAGTTCTGAAACTGGACTGTGGTTGCCTTGCTATATAAATTTACTTAAAAATATAGCTGCACACTTCAATGTGTGAATTTTATGCTATATAAATTATATTTTCATAAAGCTGTCAAACAGCAATTAGAAGTGACATTATATTAGAACGTATCTGGTCACAGACTACTTGACAAGCAAGAGGTCTGCTCCTTATAAAGATACCCTCAGAATTTAAAAGCACTAGCCTACTTTTTCAGTCTTTGTAGTTTCCCCTATATACAGACATATCTTAAATGTGGAAGCAAAGAAAAAGTGAATCAGCTTTCACATGACCCAAATTTGTTAGTCCATTTCTAAAAATGAGTCATAAAGGCAACTTTCCCCTTGCTTATGAAAATGTTTGAGTAAAAACTATGTGCTTGGTTTAGCATAATTGACCACAATAATTATAGTGCATGAGAATTTCTGTTGTATTTATAAGACTGCTGGATTTGTTGGGAGGGTGGTAGGGGGAGTCAAAGCTTGAAATTTGAGTCTTTAATCCACAAAAAGCGTTGCACTTTTTTTTAATAGTCCAAACTGGCAATTGTGGGCTGAAGAAATATTTGTGCTTGTTCAGATGTTCCATACCAAGAATTTGAAGATGTCCATTTTTTATATCCAGTACTGAAAAAACTGTGTTAAATTGTTAAATCTGAAAGTTGTAACTAGTTTTGTGATTTGCTACATCTCTAGTAGTGCGGTACCATACAAGCTCATCTTTTAAGACAGGCCAAATCTGCCAGAAGTTATTTAGGAATGAAGTATGATAAGTATGATTCAGGTTTTTGAAGGGGAAAATAAATCCCACTTGTGATTTAGGTTCCAACATTAAATCATTATTGATAGTTACAGAGCAGCTGTAAGACTACATATTGGTCACCAATTTGGTTTCAAACCAACAATAACAGCCCAAAAGTTCTCATGTGCTCCCACAGAGCAACAGAGCCATCCTAGCACTTCATTAGTTAATTGGACTGTTAATTTTGCCAGTTTGTAAAAATTAGGGAGGCACCAAAGCCATTATTCCAACCAGATTAGGGCACAGGATCAGGTATACAATGATAGTTATTTGCTTGACATCATCTATCCATTATAATATCAATGTTAAAAGGAGCAGTTTTCAAGTCAAATATTCTATATTTTGAAACAAGAACTTTTAAAGGGATTCTTTCTTATATTATTAGAATAAATGCAGGTAGTCCTTAAATATGCTAAAATGTTGGTTTCTGTTCATCCAAGTGAATAAAGAGCAAAGAAAAGAGGAATATTTAACCACATATCTAGGTCACCAGTCGCTGTGATAATATCGGGAAAAAGAGATTTTTGCTGTCTTTATAAGGCGTGAGATTTGTAAGAGGATTGAAACTTCTCATATCTTGTTTTTTTCTTTCAATACAGAAGCACAACTGAGCAACTAAAACCGGCTAGATCACATTTCCTCTGGCAAAACCTCGACCCCATGCAAAGCGCTTCTGAATCTGAGCTTGGCTCCTGTTCTCATCCTATCTGCGCAGAATCAAGTCAGCTCCTTTTGGTCCTGAGAGGCTCAGACCCACACAGGATGCAGAACCAACCACTGGCAAAGGAGGAGATGGATCAGAAGCCCTTTGCTCAGCCACACTCTGTTTCACAGGACTAAAGCGACTTCACCATCACTTGCTGTGCCATCAAGTGTCAAGACTGAGTGAGCTACACTGGGCTCTGGGAACTGCTTTTTCAGTAACTGAGAACTTGTCTGCTTGACTTCTTGCCTCACAACACTTTGGAATTCTCAGAACTACAATCATTTTGCATGCTTTTCACACATGTTTAGACCTCCTATCTTTGGTAACCTCTCAGAACTCACTCCATACTACTTCCTGGACTCCCCATGTCTGACATTTTCGCAGCACCCTCCATACTTCTTAGCTGTCCCATGGTAGAAGAGGGACCATTGTCACTGCAATAGCAAGTTGAGTTCTCATCTTGCAGCACAGACATCTGTGGGGCCAGCACTTATTTGGGAACATGAGGCTTTATTTTAAATTCACATTCCCTTACCTCAATTCAGCAAACATTTGGTGAGGTTCTCCTCCCTGCAAAGTATTCTCTGAAAATTACTACCTGTACCTAACTCCCCAAATTCCCAGCCCCTCTCCACACATTTTTTTCTGCTTTTAAATTAACCCTTAGGAAGAGTTCATAATAAGGAAATGTTTTACCCTCTGAAGCGTGAACCCAAGGTTTTCTCTGACTTATGAATCACAGTCAAGATGACAACATCCTTTGGAGTTATTTTCCCTGAGATGCTAGTAAGAGGCATTTCCTATTCTCCTCACAGGGGTTTTGTGTAAATTAACACTGCTCTTGGAATACTTCAAAAGCAATGTAAATGCACAAAACATCTCAGAGTCTCTCTCTGGTGTTTCTTCTTGGAGCATCTGGACCAGTGCTGCCCGGGGGATATAGAGCTTGTAAACTATATGGGTAATTTTTAACTTTCATGTAGTACTATTCAACAAAGTAAAAATAAAAAGAAACATGAAATAAATTTTGACAGCACATATAATTTAACCAATTATATACAAATATCATTTCACTTAGGTGTCCAAAATCCCATGTACGTTTCATGTTTGCAGTGCCTCTCAGTTTATTCAGGCCTCATTTTAAGTGCTCAGTGGCCACAGGTGGTTAGGATTCCCATACTGGACAGCATGGGTGTAGGTGTTTGCTAAGTGAATGTCATCCAGAACTAAGCTATAGAAGGAAAATAATATTTGAATTGTTAAATATTTTTAATTGGCTGACCTTGGTCCAGTGGCCATACTATATTAGATCTTGCTTTGAGTCAAGCAAGCTGTTGACCTGAAATGCTGTTTTTGAATTGTCAAAGCTTATGCAATTATACGGTAGGTAAACTTGGCCAATGATATGCTTAGATCTTGTACAAATGTGAAAGATTTTCCATTGCAACATGTATGGCATAAAAATGTAAGATGTCACAATTAATTGGGTGAGGATTTTGATACTGGACTGTTCTACTTTTTGAACTCAGCTCTCTTAAATCCACCAATGTGGTATATAATGAGGACAGAATCAGAAAATAAGCTAACAAATCTGTTAAGGTTAGGCCCCATTATTTGCGCATCTCATGGTACATTTGTGGCAGCATTCTGCCCTTGAAAAAGGTTGGAGACACAAACTTGGAGCCTGAAGGACTGGTCTATAATCTCCTGATAATTAACTTTGCAGACATGAAGTTCTTGACCCTGGAGAGAGAAGCCTCCCTCCACTGAGAAACAGTATCTCTGCTCTTCCTGTGTGAGAATGTTTTGCTTCTATGTAAACAAACTGAGGAGAAGAAAAATGAGGTGCAAATATGCTCTCTTCAGAGTCAACAGCCAAGCCACTTAGGATATGATTTTCCTGGAATGTGTTGTGAATTCCAACGGCAGGCACACACATGTCAAAGAACAGCCTGTCCTTCTGATGGACAGAGCTGCAAGACTCGGTTGAATATATTCAGGCATTAAATTCCATAAATTCAAGTGTGTGTTTACATTTTTTATTCTGTTTTTATATATTTAGATTTTTTTTAATCTTAATTGAGGAAAATCACGGCATCCTTGGTATTTGTTTCAAATCACAACTTGATTCTGAGAACTATTAAAATCAACTTTAGGGGCTTGAGTGGTGGCTCAGTGGTTGGAGCAATTGCCTGGGATGGGCAAGGACCCAGGTTCAAACCCCAGCATCACATATACAACTAAGTGTAGGAGAAACAGAGGCCTGATGAAAACATAAATAAAATTAATTCTCTCCTCTCTCCCCCACTCTCCACTTCTGTCTCTCTTTAAATAAATAAATTAAATAAATAAAATAAAAAGCACGTCCTTATTTGTATTTGGAAGCATTTTGTGTATTCCACCACCTTCTAGCATCTCTGATGCCTATCTTGCTTTTGGTTTTCCATTTATAACAAGAGTAATCCCACATAATGACTAAAGAATGAAAACCTCCCAGACTACGTGAGTATCTTAGCACAACTGCAATGGAGTGTGGTTTATTAAGCTACTAAACATCCAGCCAGGTAGAAGCACATCCCCTGACACTCCTCTCTGGAAGGGCCTTCATCAGTGTCATCTTTTATGCTTCTTGCATCTATACACACACACACACACACACACACACACACACACAAACATGTAACATTGCATATATACATATGTGTGTGTGCAATGTTTCAAATTAATGAAAAAAACTAAAGGAACTATGATGAACAAAATAAGGAAATTTTAAATACACATGCATGTGACCCTGCATTAGCACAACTCCTCCTCATACTCAGTTGGGCCTAGCTCTAACCAGCCACCTGCCTGGGAAGGAACAGCCTGCCAGCCTGCAGGTTCCCATGAGCGTAGGCCTGAAGCTGGCCAGAGCTGCTAGTGTCTATGAACATTAGCATCAGGATCCCCCACAGCAGTCTTGCTCTCCAGTTGTTTGCCTCTTCCAGGTGTGTCTCTCTTCATCGATTTCTGAACATAGGCAGAGGAAAAGGGGTGGTTGCTATGGATTCCTCTAACACTCAAACACAAGACAGCAGAACTCCCGCACATCTTCCCAGTCATCCTAACAAGTCATATTACACAGTTGGCCTCTTAGTTTTGTGCTGCTACAACAGAACACCTGAGATTAGGTAATTAACAAAGAAAACAAATTTACTTCTCACAATTCTGGAAGCAGGAAAGTCCAAGGTTGAGGAACTGTCATCTGGTGAGGGCCTTTGTGTTGCTGCATTCCATAGTGAGAAGCAGAAGGGCAAGACCATGCATGCATGTGAGCGATGAGAGAGAGAAGGAGAGAGAAACAGAGAGGGAGGGAGCGCAGACTCACTAGAGATTAAACTCACAGCTCTGATCCCTTTCATAACTGTCATAAACCACACAAGAGAACAGAGTCTTTATAAGTTGATTACCTCCCATTGAGCCCCACCTCTCAACACCATGGCATTGGGAATTCAGCTTCCAATACATGCTTTTTGGGTGACACCATAGCAGATGGTAAGCACCAGTAACTTTCTTATTTGTTCTTAGGATTAATATTCAAATGTGTTAAGTTATCCTGAAGCATACTAAAAGCAGTCTTCAACATTTTTTTCCTTTTGATTTTGCTTCTATTTCATTCTATAGATGGATGTTGAAAGAATTAAGAATATTTTATTTAAACCCAAATGAATAGCTTATTTACTAATCACACATTCTGTAACAATATTCTTCCTTATCAAAAGTTTATCTGTGGGGCTGCACTGGTGGCTCAGTGATTACTGCACTTGCCTGGCATGCGCAAGGACCTGAGTTCAAACCCCAGCACCACGTACACAACAAAGTGTGGGAGCAATGAAAACCACATGGAAAACTAAATAAAATTGATTCTCTCTTTCTCTCTCTCTCAC
>PVKS010032299.1:0-22689 GCA_004027875.1 Aplodontia rufa | reverse complement strand
CATATTCATGGATGGATACTCATTCAGACTTCATCCACCCATTCATTCAACAAGCATCTATTCAGCGTTTACTGTGGATGTCAGGAACTACACCCTGTGAAGAGGACAGAAAGTTGAAGAAATAGAAACAAGTTCTGCTTTCATAGCTCTTAGAGTTTGCAGGGAGCATTAAAACATGGGTGGAGCTTTCTAGACACTTTCAGCTAGTGGGCGAGACAGACAAAGTCACCCTTGTAGACCAGTGTATAACAATGATATAGTTGTGTAGCAGAGAGGTCTAGAATGCAAATACTGAGTGCTTGCTTTGAAGGCCTGAGACTCAACTCTGAGTCCTAGGTCTGTCTCTTGTAGCTATGTGACCTTGGCCATCCTTGTTTCAGTTTTTTGCTTTTCTAAGTTGAAGGTGGTAGGAGCCTCTGGTCTCTGGATTGTGAAGTTTCAGTGATGTACATTTTTCAGGTACTCATGGTGCCTGAAGCCTGCTCTTCTTCTGTTCTCAGCGTTAATTCTGATGACACTTCCCTTGAAAAGTAAAGATTCCCGGGGTCTGAGATGTGTTGAGCTCATGAAGTGGGTCCAGTTGTTCTTGCTGCCATGTTGGTCCACAAGGGCATTCACTTGCTAGTGTAGATCAGCAGTTCTGAAAATACGGTTTGCAAGGACGATACTAAGGTGGTACAGAGGCAAGTGATGAACAATTTTAAGAGCTGTGAATTTTTATGTATATTGCAAAGATCCATCTTTCCATTTATGAGGGTTCCATAATACTTTCTTTAAAGCTAAGCTTAGATAAGTTAAAAGAAAATTTGATTTAAAGGAGAATCTTAAGGACTAGCAGAGTGGTCTGTGGACATGGTAAAGTCATGAATGACACTTGTTTGATGGAGGAGTGGGAATGCTGGCCTAGAATGAGGTTCTTAATGATACCAATTTTCCATTTCTTTGTGAAATGACAGGGACAACATTACCTCTCAGGGAATTAGATGGAATACCTGAGAGGCTGGTGAGAAGGGCCTTGTGTGTGGCTTTGGATGAGTGGTTCCATTTCTACTGCATGCACAGTAATATTACCCTGTCTTATTGTCTTCATTTCTTATATCATTATCTAAAATTATCTCATTTATAATTCTGAAATTCCAAATACCATGAAAACTGGATGCTAAAAAATGTTTGGCACACACATCAGTTTATTTTTGATATAAATTTGCAGTTTTGTAGCAAAATATGACCTGAATCACTGTGAGACTATTTGCTTTCTTAATTTATCCCTCTTAGTGTAAATATTTATCTTACAGCTACATAAAACTGTTAGTGTTTGACTGCAAAATGCTGGCCCAGTTGTTATAGAATATAGAGTGTTAGAAGGTATTGGGCATATTAGATAGCACCTCTCTAAAATGTGAAAAGTTCTTGAGCCCCCAAACGTCTGGAAACGAAGGCTTCAGATAAGGGATTGAAGACTCTTAGTTGGTTGTTTACCCATCCAGCACATAAACCCCAAAAGGGCAGGGATTTAATTTTTAAAATTTGATTCTGGGTCCCCAGGCAAGCACTAGAGCTGGCAAGCAGTAGGGACTTGATACATGTGAGTGGAGCTGTTGAACCTGTTTTCCTGTGACGAGGGGCATGCTAACAGCTCAGCACAGTGTGACTTTTGGCTTTCTACTTTGGTTATGTGAGGTGCTAGCCTGAGTTCCCTGAAATCAGGTTTACTAGGGATGGGTCCAGACTGGAAATGGTCATCTAGAGAGGTCTTTCCAATCCAGTCCACTGTGGCCTCTTAAAATCCAAGAACCTGGTTCAACTCCCATGCATGTGAGGAACTGTGGGGGAACTCTACTTCTCAACCCATCAGGCTTGTCCCCAAATCTTTGCACTAATATTGTCCAAAAACTTTCTGATGATAGCTATGTGTCTGACTGCCTCACTGCTCACCTTTCTTCAGACAGCACCAGCCCCTGTACTCCTTTCAGCCTAATGGAGCATCTTGCATGTAGCAGGGACTTGGGAAATAGTCACTGAATGACTGGATGGATGAGTGAATGAAAGAATTAATTGCATTTTTCTTGACATTTTACCTCCATTCTTCCTGGCCTTGTGTAACCCTCAGTCTTTACCTCTGAGCTGCTGGTCTGTGCTTCCCAATTGATTTTGCAATTTGCAGATGTTCCTGTACTTATAATGGGGTTAGGCCCAGATAAACCCATTGTAAGTTGAAAATATCCTCAGTTGAAAATGCATTCAATACACCCAACCGAACATCCAAGCTTAGCCACACAGCCCTCTGTAGAGGAGGACTGGTTGTTTGCTCTGGTGATTGTGTGACTGGCCCAGCTGTGGCTCAGGCCACTGCCCAGCTTTTTAGATCACATATTGCTAGCCCAGGAAATGAAAAAAAAATTCAAGATTCAAAGTATGATTTCTACTGAATTCATTTTGCTTTGCCATCATCAAGTTGAAAGATCGCAAGTCAGACCATTGGAATCCAGGGACTGTCTGTATGCAACTGTCCTCCTTGGCTCTCTGGCACTGGTCGCCACCTGGAGCTGCTCCCCCCAAGCTGTATCCTCATCCTCATCTTCGTCCCTGCCAGCTATTGCATTGCATGACCGTTTTCCATAGGCCAGGCACTGTGCATAAACTCATTATCTCACTAATTATTTTATTCCACCTTTACTGAGAGGTGAAGTAACTCACCCAAGGCCACACAGCTAGTTAGTGGCAGAGCTGGGATACAACACCCAGCCCGATGTCCCTCTACCTTGCCTGGGCCCATTTGAGCCTCTCCATTTCTCTCCTTAGAGTCACCTCCACAGATTCCCAAGTTATACTGAATTCTTAGCTTGGTCTAATGAGCCCTGCAGCCCAGTGTGAACCCTTGGATGCTATGCACCAACTCTTCAGGTCACTGAAGTCACCAGGGTTATCACTGTGGGGTTCTCCAGCTTTGGGGTTAACATGTCAGGCTCTGGAATCCCATGTAGCTACAAAGGCATCTACTTTAAGGATTATGAACTCCAGGAGACCGTGGTATGAACTTGGTAACATATGCTTAATTGTTCAGTTCTATCCAGATTAAATAATACAGACTAGCAAAACCCTTAGTACAGAGTAGTTGAGTGACCGGCACAAACCAGGTGTCTACAAGGGATAGCTGCCATTTCCATTTGCCACAAGGAATCACTTTCAAATTTCAGCATCCCTAAGTCGAGCTTTTTTTTTTTTTAAGAGAGAGAGAGAGAGAGAGAATCAACATTTTATTTTTTAAATTAGTTTCTTTTTCCCGCACTTAGTTGTGTATGTGGTGCTGGGGTTCAAACCTGAGACCTTACACATGCCAGGCAAGCACTCCAACCACTGAGCCACTGCTCTAGCCCCAAGTCAAGCTTTTGGCCAAGTGAAAATTATGCCTATTCTAGAATCATAGTCGAAACCTCAAGTGATTTTTCCCCACCACGACTGGGGCCTAGATTGTCTCCATTGGTTGAGCAGCCTCAAGCTTGTACCCGATTCTGGCTTGCCTGAGCACTGCTGTGCCCTTATCTCACACGCAGTTCTACAGCGTGAGGGTGCACGGCTGCAGGAGGGTGTTGTGAAAATTCTCAGCAATGAATCACTGATGCTTTGCCTGAGGGTTAAAAGCACAGTCAATTTATTTAGTGCTTTTCTGCCTTCAAATTACCCAGCTCCTGTAGGAGCTTAGCTTGGGAACATTAACTCAAGTTTGTCGGAACCTCCCCTTTCTGATTTTGTAAGCCACTTTCTTACCTGGCTTCCTCTCCCAGCTCGGTGAGGCTGTTGATGTGGAGCTGGATTTCATGCGGAGGTGCCAACCCCTGAGGGGCTGGGTCCTAATGAATATCATTCAAGGAGGCAGAATCGGAGCTGAGGAAGTGGAGCGTGAGTTTATAGAGGTGCATTTGTACTTGACACGGTGTACTTTTTATTTATTTACTTTTTTTCATCAGAAAAGTCATCTTGGAATTTATTGATTGGAGAGGCCTGTGCAAGCAAAGGCGCCGTGTGAACTATAAACCAGCGTATAGCTCTGAGGGGTTATTGAAATTAGTGTTGTTGAGTTAACGTTTGTAGCAGGGAGCTCTTCTGTGATGACATTTGCTTTGTGACATTTAGTTGTTTTTCTTTAGAAGAAGGAACCAGAAGACCATTTGGCTTTCACTCAGACTAGCCACCCCCACCCCCTGCCCTTAAAAGGTGGGTAGGTTTAAGGCTTTCGGGATGCAGCAACAGGGACACACTTATAAGGGTAGGTGCAGATTTAGTGGCCATATGAACCAAGAAGACTGAGTCAAAGGAGGGCTTTTGAACCTGGGAATTAATGAAGTCCACTGTGGCAGAAAGTATTTTCCCAAGATGGCTACATCCATATATCTCCTATCAGACAGGCTTGTCTTACAACGCATTAAGAGGTGGTGGATCTCTGTTCCCTTCCCTTGAATTGGAGCAGATCTTTGTAACCACCTTGACTAACGGAATGTGGCAAAAGGGTGCCGCATGGCTTCTGAGGTTGGATTGCAGAAGGCAATCCAGCTTCTGTTAACTCTTGGAACCTAGCCGCCGTGCTGCAAGAAAGCCCAGGCACACGCGTGCCTGCTTCAGAGGATGGTCCCAGCTAGGCCCCCCGTCCCACAGCTAGCATCAACTGCCAGGCGTATGAAGGGATGGGCTTGTAGAGGAATGCAGCCTCCAGGTTTTGAGTCTTTTAGTTAAGGCCCCCAAGTATCATGGAATGGAGACATGCCATCTCTACTGTGCCTTGGCTAATTTCTCAGTCCCCAGAAATCAAGAGAGGTAATAATAGACTATTGTTGTTTTAAGTCACTAAGTTTTGGGGTGATTTGTTATGCAATAATAGATGACTAATTTAATAGATGATGATTTGGAATAGGAGGAGCAGAGCACGTACCTACTCTTTGGGCGATCTTTTACTGTTATTGTGAGGAGGTTAGAGTTCTGAATCTGCAAGGGAGTGGAAGTCAATCACTTGTGACAGTGTTTCCTGGGACCAGCTATGGTGTGGGAGAGGCAGGAGACAGAGCAGGATTCCTGAATGGGGTAATCTTTGTGGGAGGGGCAGGAAGACAAATGTGCCTGCCATTTGGCTTGTTTGTTTGTTTGTTTGTTTTTGAGAGAGAGAGAGAGAGAGAGAGAGAGAATTAATTTTATTTAGTTTTCCATCTGGTTTTTGTTGCTCTAACACTTTGCTGTGTACGTGATGCTGGGGTTTGAGCCTGCGTTCTCACGCATACCAGGCAAGCGCTATAACCACTTAGCCACCACTCTAGCCCCCTGCCATTAGGTTTTGAGCTGACCCTCAATGGAAGCACCCCTTTCCTATGGTCACAGATAAAGACAGCGTGCTCTTATACCTAGTAGGTGCTTGAGGAGGGTAGCCTATCCTTGCACATCAGGACTTCTAGAAGCTTCTATCCCAATTCCTATATATTTTCTGGTGTTTATTTATTGAATATTGTAGGAGATGGAGCTCTCTAATATCCCTAGACAAGTACAAGTGCTAGGTTCAAGAGATAAGATCTCTGGTCACAAAGAAGAAGAGGCTTATGCTAGTTGTGATTCTTGGTTGTAACATTCATACTTTAAGATTTAAATGGAAAGTGAAGTTATTGAAAAGATTTGATAATTCTCAAAATCACTGGGAAATGTAAAGAACAATAATCAAATTATTTTATACAACCAGTTTAGAAAGGCTCTGTTGCCATAGCCATTGGAACCTGGATGTCACTAAATTCCAGATAGAGAGTCTGACAGGGCTTCCCTATGGTCCTGAGAACCTGGGTAAGGCTACTTCTCCATCAGGATGGAACCTCCCTAGCTCCTCCTTTTTTGGTTGCTAGATCCTGATTCCAAGTCCAGGAGCAGAAGTATCTGGTTGGTGGATCCTAGGCCATGTGCCACCTCCCAGCTGGGAAGTTAAGGGTCTAGAGTTTCATTTTTGTATAGTGGGGGATTCCCTCCAGGCAGGAAGAGGCTCCAGGTACTGGGCAGACAAAAAACTGCAAATGCCAATAACTGCATTGTTTGGGACTTGTAATTAGGGACACATCAGTGTGTCAGGACATACTTGTGGGGAGAGAGGGAGAGCAGACCTTGAATTTGAGAACTGTGGGGAAATTGCTAGGTGCAGGTTTGCATTTAGAAAATGTGGGTGTATTGGCTCCTTGCCTCTTATTCTCAACACCATTCTCACCCTTCCATGCTCTGCTCTGCGTTACAAGTTCTGCAGATCCCAGGTCCCCTTGGCAGGTTCAGGCAAAGGAAAGAGAGGCA
This sequence comes from Aplodontia rufa, assembly GCA_004027875.1. Lineage (NCBI taxonomy): Eukaryota > Metazoa > Chordata > Mammalia > Rodentia > Aplodontiidae > Aplodontia > Aplodontia rufa. The sequence continues at coordinate 16,380 of PVKS010032299.1, read as the reverse complement.
GAAGGCTGGAAGGTGCGAGAAGGTTAGGAGTGTTCTCTCTCTTCCTAATGTGCATGTGATCTCTGGGAGTGCCTGAATCTCTAACAACTCCAAGTTTAGCCACATTATCTGAGTATCTCCTGGGTGAGCCCTCCTTTTTGGTCTCCATACTGCCCTGGCCACCTCTCCTTGGCAGTCCTCTCACCTTCCTGACACCTCCCGTGGTAGGGAGGTGAATCTCTGGGTTTGGCTAATGGCATGTTCTCATCTTTGCTCCAACCCCAGAAGAGGTAACTGCTCTCTGCTATTCCTAGTCTCTGGGTTACTTCACCCACATCCTCCCACTTTATCATTTCCAACTCTTTGTAACTAGTTACCTGGAAAAGAAATCACCTTTATTTGAAAGACTTAATGTGCTTCCTGTTTCCTGACTGAACTCTGATATGTATAGTAACTCAGCAAAGGCAGCATACCTTCCATCTGTAGCACAGTTCTCAATTTCAAAGAGGTTTAAAACAGTCTAGAATTCTCCATTTCTTCCTCTTTCCCTCTGGTGAATTCATATGCCCTGTTCAAAACCGTACTCAAATCTTGCCTGATGCTCCCCTGCCCCACACTTTACACCCCTGAGATCCTAAGTGCCAAACGCAGAACCATGCACCCATAGCTAATGGGTGATAGCAGCGTTTCTTGATGTGTTCAGTAACAGTCATAAAGATTGGAAGTGCATGTTTGTAAGAAAATGCTTCCAATAGCTTTTCTATCTCCAGGTCTGAACTTCTAGTCCAGTTTCCATTAGAATCTAGTTGCGTAACCTTGGGCACGTTAGCTGACTTGCCTGGGCTGCAATTTCCTCCCTGAGAAATGAGTGAGTTCAATTAGGGGGGTGATTTTTAAGTTGTGACTGATAGTATTTGAACACCACTATGGTGCATGGAAAGAGACATAGATATGCCAGTTGACATGAGGAGTAGGAATCCCAGAATTCTGTGCTTCCACTGCTGCCTTGTCTCCAGAATCTTGTTGCTATCTCTACCAAAACTCTAGGGGGTTGATGAGCACTAGGTGATTTCTTCTGTATGTCCCCAGTTCTGCACATAGAGAACCAATAGGAGGTAATCCAAAGTCAATCAATTCATGGGTATCAATGCATGCGTACCAATGCATGCATTGTTCAAACGAGAGTCTGCATGAGATTATTCCTACCACTACTTTTGGAAATCTGAGTGCAAGTTTTCCTCAAAAATCATGTTAAATAAGACGAGCATATTTTGGTCAACTAGATAAGCACATCACACTCAAATGGAATCGCTGGGAAGACACATTTTTATGACTGTGGATTAGTTCTTTTTTTCTTTCCACATTGTTATTGGTGCATTAGTATTGTTCATAATGATGGAATTTGTTGTCACATATTTGTATATGCACACAATATAATAATATAATTTTACTAATATGACCCCCCTAGATTTTTGAATAAGGAGAGTCCAAGTCATTTCAAAATGAACTTGATAAGACCGTCATAAAACTTTGAATGTTTAGGCTTCGTTATTCTATACCCAACATACTGTCTTGAGATTAACTGTACTTGTGTTGGTTCACCTTCTCCAACTCTGTATGTAGCCTGAGCTGAGGTGGGTGTTCACCATGAACACAGCTTGATGCAATGGGAAATTATCTTTGCATCCAGCCACAGAAGAGTCACTTGATTTTTTTGGGTGAAGTTCAAGTGTACTGAATTGTATATTTTTTTTTTAAGAGAGAAGGACAGTGACAGAGAGAGAGAGAGAATCAATTTTTATTGAGTTTTTCACATGGCTTTCATTGCTCCAACACTTAGTTGTGTGCATGGGTGCTGGGGTTTGAACCTGTGTACTTGCACATGCTCAGCAAGCGCTGCAACCTCCAAGCCACTGCTCCAGCTCCCCTGAATTGTGTTTTTATTGAGAGGAAAAGAAGTATGGGACAGGTGGGAAATTAGAGATGAGGCTGAAACTTGTCCTGAGTTGTTATTAAGCAGCAGAAACTTTGACCATGAGAATTATCATACATTTTCTATCTACTCCATTTTTCATCATCACCATCATCGTCACCACCATCCTCACTATCAACATCATTATCATCATCATAATTTTTTGTTTTTCCTCCACATTTTTATTGGTGGAGGTATATTATAGGTATACATATTGATGGAATTTATTGTTATATATTTGTACATGCACGTGATATAACAATATAATTTGGCCAATATCACTCCCCAGTATTTCCTCCCTCCCTCCTTCCCACACCGTGGTCCCTTTCCTCTACTGACCTCCCTTTGATTTTTAGGAGATCCACCCCAACCTTTATTTCCCTTTTTCCTCACTAGCTTCCACATATGAGAAAGCATACGACCCTTAACCTTCTGAGTTTGACTTATTTCATTTAACATGATGGTCTGTAGTTCCATCCATTTTCCTGCAAATGCCATAATTTCATTTTTCTTTATGGCGGAATAAAACTCCATTGTGCGTATGTACCACACTTTGTTTATCTATTCATCCATTGATGGACCAAGGCTGGTTCCACAGTTGAGCCATTGTGAATCATGCTGCTATAAACATGGGTGTACATGTATCACTGTAGTAAAATGACTTTAATTCTTCAGGGTAAATACCGAGAAGTGGTATAGCTGGGTCATATGGTGGTTCCATGCCTAGTCTTTTGGGGAAACTCATACTGATTTCCGTAGCAGTTGTACTAATTTATAGTCCTACCAACAGCATAAAAATGTGCCTTTTTCTCCACATCCTCTCCAGCATCTATTACTATCTGTATTCTTGATCACCATCATCTTTGCAGCCAATAGCATTATCTTTGAAGGTGTTGAGCTTTACTAATGTTCCAGGAAGTATGCTCAGCATATCTAAGCTACATGACCTCTGTTCCAGTTCTACCTAGGAAGAAACTAGGTTAGAGGAGTTTTATTACTACTATTTTTTGCATTTAACATCTAGCAAGTAACTTAGCTGGGAATTAAACCCATATCTGCTTTAGGATACGATTATGCTCATCACTGTGACATCTTCCTGCCTTCCCATGCTAAGAACCTCACAATGCAATGGGCTCCCCATTCCAGTTCATCACATTGAGCATGATGTATTGTCGTCACCCGGCTGTCACCTCTCTCCTGGACAGTGCAGAACCTACGAAGGTGCTATGGTGGAGCTCACTGTGATTCATCCCTAGCTTGAGGCAGCTTCAAGTGTTTGCCTGCTTTCCATGCCTGAGACTGCTGGGCACTGTTGAGCTGTCTGCTGGCATGGGAGACCCACTGAATCAAGACTGAAACCAATTAGCACGGGAAACCTGCCAACTCATCCTCCACATCCCCAGCAGCCAGCCTCATTTCCTTGTTGGTGAGAGGTCCTTATTTGCGATGATCTTGCCCCTGCCATGGGGGATTTTCCAGGAGAGACACATTATCTCTTCAGTGGTTGCAAAGTCAATTAATGATCTAAAAAGGTGGAAAAGAAGGACGTGGAAGGGAGATGAGCATAGAGAGCCAAAGTATATAGTCAATGACTGGAGAGAAGGGCCATTCATTTCAGGACGACTATAGGTTCCATGAAAAGAGATGCCTTGGATAAGGGTGTGGTGGGGTAGACACACTGAAAACTTCACCATCACACGAGCATCAGAGAAGCCCTGTACCTGAGTTTCAATCCATTTATGATATTAACTTATGGGGCTCTTTGAAACAAGCACCCTTTTCTGGGTTGCATAGCATGGAGGGTAAAAGTATAGATCCTGGAATTAGACTGCTAAAGTTTTGAAACTACTCTCCACCATTTACCAACTGATTTTGGACAAATTAATTAATCTCTCCAAGACTAAGCTATTTTTCAAATGTAGAATGGGAAGAATAATAGCATTCATCTCACAGAGATTCCTATAATGCTTGTAGGATATCAAGCAGTGACTGGCACATGGTAAGTATTATCTACCTTGGGGAATTTTTGGTCACAATTAATTGGATCTTCAACTCAAAGTGACTTTTGAATGGAATATAAATCTTCATGTGAGCAGAAGTTCAGAAACAGGCTATCTTCAAGGCTGGTTAAATTAGTGCCTTAGTATTGCCATAAAAAATCTGGGTCTTAAAATCAGTGAGTGGGTTGCCATTAAACTAAAAAGTTTCTGTTCATCCAAGAAAATAGTCAAAATAATCAAAAGACAACCTACAGAATGGGAGGAAATCATGGCCTGTGATCCCTCTGACAGGGGACTAATATCCAGAATTTATATAGAACTCAAAACAATAACAAAAACACAATAACAAAAACACAAACAATCCAATCAATAAATGGGCCAGAAAGCTAAACAGAAACTTCTTAACAGAGGACATTGAGCAAGCCAATGAATACATGAGAAAGCATTCTAAATCACTAGCAATCAGAGAAATGCAAATCAAAACTACCTTAAGATTTCACCTCACTCCAGTCAGACTGGCAAAGATGAAGAATACGAATAATAACAAATGCTGGAGGGGTTGTGGGGAGATAGGAACACTAGCACACTGTTGGTAGAATTGCAGACTGGTCCAGCTGCTCTGGAAAGCAGTGTGGAGACTCCTCAAAAAATTAGAGTTGTAGCCACCGTACGATCCAGCTATTCCTCTTCTGGGTATTTTCCCAGAGGAATTAAAATCAGCACATTACAGTGACACTGCAATATCCATATTCATAGCAGCTCAATTTACAATAACTAAATTATGGAACCAACCTAGATGCCCCTCACTGGATGATATATATATATATATATATATGTATATATATGTATACATATATACATATATATACATATATATATATATATATATACACATATATATACATATGCACACACACAATAGAGTTCTACTCAGCTGTTAGAAACAATGATATTGCATCTATTGAAGATAAATTGTTGGCATTGGAAGAAATCATGCTGAGCTAAGTTAGTCAAACACAGACGGCTGAATGGTGTCCCTCATTTGCGGAGGCTGGACCTAAACCCAGGCTCAAGAGTAAAGTAGACAAACATGTGTTAGATCCATAGAACAAAAATGCAAAACGTTAATGTTTATGTGATATAGTTGCAATATGCTTCATAACATATTTGAACAAGCTATGCTGCATACCTGTACAAAAATGTAAATGTTTAATACCATTGTCAAATATTTTGAAGAATAACAAGGGATGGTATGAAGGAAGGAGAAGGGGAAATGTTGGAACTAAGATAAAGCAAGGTGCATTCCAAGCAGTTATAAATGTCACTGTATATACTATAGCCATATATATAAAAAATGAAAAAAAATCTGGGTCTTGCTGATCCAAGTTAACTAAACCTAGAGTGTCGAGGGTTGAATGTTTTCACTCATTTGTGGAGGCTGGAGCTAAATCCAGGCCTGTGTGAAAGGTAGTTAATCTCATGTATTAGACCCAGCAAAGGCATAGTCGCACATCATCATGGGCAATCATAGATATGTGTAGGGGGACAGGATCAGTGGGGGAAGGGGAGAATAGGGAGGGATCTAGGGAGACAATCAACAATGTAGCCTACTATTTACCCCCCTGAGTATCCAAATAATACTTATGTAATCATTTAATTCTGGAAAATTAACAACCTAACCATTTATATTATTTGTAGGGGAGATATACAGAAGATTCAAGAGACTGGGGTATGAGCAATGTGGGGGTAATTCTGATTTAAGAACAAATGCATATCATATTGTTACCTTATATGCATTTATATTTGTACAATAACTCCTTAATAAAAAAGTTTTTGGTCTTTCCATATTTCTGTTTTGAGATCCTGAGCGGTGGCTCCAATCTTTGTCTGACAGCAGGTTGTCCTGAGCATGACTTTCAGATATGTCAGTGTCCAGAGGAAAAGGAAGGGTGTCCTCTCTGGGACTCTATTTGAGGCAAAAACTTTTTTTTAAAAAATAGTATTTCATTTCTTTTCACTAAAAGAACTTGGTTTATTCAATTTACACTTACATGAATACAAACGGAAAGATGTATAAGTGGCTCACTGTGTGTCAGTGCTCAGGGGGAAAAATAGAATTTCATCAACAAAGGTCTTCTTATGTCTCATTGGCCAGATTTGGGTCACATGCCTGTTCTGAGCAACCACAGGCAAGAAGCATTTGACCAATGGCACATAGTGGAGCTGGGGGATGCTTGAGCTTTATCTGAGGCTACATGGAGGCCAGGGAGGTGTCTAAGCCAAACTAAAATTTATTAGGAAAGAAGGTGAATATGGGTGCTGGTTAGGCATCTGACTAACCTCTACAATCAATGCATTTTCATTATTATTTTTAGTATTACTGTTATTAGCATCAATTTCTGCATTGGACTTCTTGCTCTCCCAATCTCATTCTTGTTCTGAGAGTTCTGACGGATTTTACTCAGCATCTCAGTGTGGACTGAGCTATGTTTGGTCTCTGCCTCATCTGATGAGAGGACAACTGAATTGTACCATGTCTACTTCCAAGATTCTTTTCCCTCTTAAAAAAACAGCAAGTGTTATAGTCAAATACTCCAGAGCCAGCCAAAGGAAATTAATTTTAAGATTCAAGCATCTGTCACTCACAACATGTGTTGTGTAACTGAATTGATGATACAGTCCATTAGGTGCTTTTTTCTTTCAGTCCCATACCTGAAAATTCTTCCTCTATCCAAGATGGCAAGCCCATCTCAAATAGTCTGGAACGAAGAGTTGTAGACTTGAACACATGAAGGTCATTGAGTCAGCTCCTCTGAGTTTTATGATCACAGATTGTGTGGTTAACACACTTTTTTTTTTTTTAGAGAGGTCAATGTGAATGGCATTGTAAAAGCAATTCCCATTTTTGGAGAAGAAACTTCCAAACATAATAGCAAGTCATCTGGGGGTTGGATCAGTTACATGGAACTACTGACTTGTATTTGCTGCCTCGCCCTAAAACAACTGAGTTCTACATCTATAACTGAATTGATTTTTCCCTTTTATTCTTGGCTTTTGACCACAGTGAAGGCTGCTTGTTGAGCAGATGGCTCAGGCCCTTCACTTTGGTGTAGGTAGTCAGTAACCCCTCATCCTCTGGTCAGTTGGCCTAGAGCAACCAGAAAGTGATGTTTGGTTTTGAGGTTAGCTATGAGCTATTGCTTCATGGTTTAGATAACATTTTTCCTCCAAGTGTCAGGTCAGATCCTGCTCTCTGATGTCATAAACTCCTAGGCAAGTGGCAGAAATTCAGCACCAGGGGAGTACTCTTAAGAATCCGCCAGAAAGTCTCCAAATCTGGTTGAGTGAATTACAGTTCATTGAGTAAGATGTTCACCATCCTCTTTTTAGAAATAAATATCCTTTACTTCATCAGAGAACCACGGACTTTTAGAACTAGAAGTGCGTTTGTAGGCTGCGTGTTTAGATGTTTTTGCAGCCAAATCCATGGAGTGGGTCTAATTTGGCTCCTGCAGCAGGGACTCTGGCACAGAGGTTCTGTTTGTATGAAGTCCCCAAAGGCCTTCTAGGGGAACTGGTGAGGGAGTATTTGGGGCAAGACTGATTGTTCTATGCTAAAATTCTTGAACAAAGATGATGGGCCTGGGCTGCCTCTTAACTCTTGCAGTGAACTGGCTCTAAGTTTGGGTCCAGTTTTTGGAAGGCCTATCAGAGAAGGATAATTTTATATGCTATACATTTTTTCATCTTGCCTTCTAACCTAATCCCAACGATCCCCTGCTCCCTGTCCCAGTTCCCAGAAAAGAAGGCATGGTAAGAAATTACATGTGCAGATCAAATAGAATAATTACAGTTCCAGACTGCAAGATGGCATGAGTGCAAGGAAACTTTGCTTCGGAGTTTGATAAGAGTTGGGTGTTATGATTCTGGGAGTGGAGACATGCAAGGACCGGGTTGCATTGGGAGAGGACAGAGGAAGCAAGTGCCACTCTTGAGCTCAAGAACCTGTGACTGAGTCATACCACCCAAGTCTTGGTGTAGGGATGACCTGGAACGTCTAAACTTGCAGTGGTTCAAGAGAACCACAGTGGCTGCTAAGGTGGTGGTCAAGTGAACTGAACTTATCCAATCTGTTTCCCTCTCAGGACCTTGAATATTGGGAAGATTGATGGGTTTTCATTTATTGCAGCCTTCACATTGTCAGTCTGGAGAGCTTCTTAACATTCTGTCTCATTCTTTCTCTCAAGTTTGAGTTCTGTTGATTGCAATTTAATTACCCTGTTACAGTGTCCCTTTACAAATTAGCTTGTAATTGCAAGATAAACAGATACTCCAGGAGCAAGTTTGACAGTTTAGGGGTTTGAGCCCTGAAGCCACCAGTTTATCACTGTTCTGCAGCTTGGACGCTGCCAAGCACAGCTGTACACTCAGGCTATTGCGAGGCGGAAACACGTCAGTAGCAAATGCCTGATGGTCCCTGCAGGTGGAAACCACAGATGGTCAGCTGTCATGACACTTATCCTTGTCAAAATTCACTGTTTCCTTCCTTGTATCAATATGACCTGTGCCAGCAGAAAGAGGGTTTCGGGAGCCAGCAGAGCTGGGGACTAGCACAGCTATGGTGCGACCACGAGCAGGTCATTCCACCTCTCTGCAGTTTCCTTGCCTTTAAAAGAGCCAAGCAGAGGCTGGAGTGGTGGCTTGGTGGTTATGGCGCTTGCCCGGCATGCACAAGAATGTAGGTTCAAACCCCAGCACCCACGTACACAGCTAAGAGTCAGAGTAATGAAGGCCATGTGAAAAGCTCAATAAAAATGGATTCTCTCTGTGTCTCTTTTTCTCACTGTCCTTCTCTCTTTAAAAAAAAAAAATAAAAGAGCCACGTATCACACAGCAACCACACATAAAGTTAGGAATGGTAGAACTTCACTGCTGCCGGAGGATGCTGGAGGGTGCAACTGGCCACACAATCCTTCCTCTGACCTTTTCTTTTGGTTCTGGCGGTACTTCTGGGAAACTCTTAGTCTGAGAGACATGCTTGGATGGCTATGTGATAGCAAATTCTAAGAGACCTTCCATTCTACAATTCAATAAATGCCTTTTACATAACAGTCACATTCCCACATTGTCCTTTCTCTCCGTCCCCTCCTTAGTTTGTGTGTCTGTCTGTCACTCTCTCCCATTCTCTCTCTCTCACACGCATGCTTCCTTTATGTATCTAGGGAAGAAGCATGTAGATTTTTTTGGGGTTCATCACTTGTTGATTGCCTCTTCTGTGTTTCTGGAGATTTCCAGAGTCATTGACAAGGTGCTTAAGAGCCACAAATAAGTCCAGTAAAGCATCAACCCATAACAGGAAGTCTGGATCTTCTCTAGGCTACCCGTGGCGTGGCTGTTAGTCAGGCTTTCTAAAGGTTTGTGGCCCTGAATCTGAATTTCAGAAGCACAAGAAGCTCTGAAAGTCCCCCATTCCCACAGACTGTACCTTCTCAGGATAAAATGCTTCAGTGGGCTCATCCTGAGACTCTCAGGTCAATTTACAAAACTTGTACTTAAAAGTGAATAAGAAGTGCCAGCATTTCAATTCACCCATACCGTTTTCCAAAGAATCTTCCTTCTCCTCTAACACAACCTTAGAATCCTTGCTAAACAACTATCCAGTGCAACCATGTTTGTGCCAGGAGATTCCCCCGACCCTCCTGCTTGCTGGCCATCACTCATTGGTCTAGGAGTGATCACCTGACCCTAGTCTGGCCAATCAGAGGCCAGTGCTGGGAAAAAGAGCTTGTGTCATTTAGATGCGGATGCACATGGAGCTATGTGTGGATATGGCTTTGGGACAGCTGCCATTTTGGGCAATGAGCGGTAGAGGAAAACAGCTTGATGCACCAAGGGAAGGCAGAGAGGAAATACAAGAAATGGGGGGCAGGCAGGGGAACTTCCTGATACTGATCTCATTTCACAAGGTCCTGTAATATTTTTACCTCTAGCTTTCTTTAGAGTTCCTTGCATCCTTCCATCAAACCTGAATTTTAGTTGAATTAGCCAGAATGTGCTCTGTGTCTAGTAACCATATAATCACTAATTAAGATGAAGGTTTAATGGGATAAGTCATGACACCGTCCACCCTGAAAGGACTCTCTCATGCCTTTCTGCACTCAACTGGTATATACCTAACCTAACTGTGGCAGTAATGTAGGTACCAGCATGAAGGATTCATGGTGAACAAATATTTCAGGATTTGAAATTATTTCGAGTGTGAAATGGTTGAAGGCTCTGGCTTGGGGAGGAGACAGCACAATGACAGTCATTGGTTATTTCAAAGGCAGTGATAAAGAAGAAGAAATTAGATTTGCCTGAGGGCATAAGAGAGTTTATGGGAAGAAATGAAAAGGGGACACATTGGGTCTCAGCATTGGGGAGAGCTTTCCAGCAGTATGGCACTGTCTAAAGATGGAACAATGCTGTAGTTTGCATGTCTTTTGGGTGTCCCTCATAGTTTTTCTTGTGCTGAAAGTTTAGTTGGCCATGTGTGGTAGTGGGAACCCCAAAAGGATCTTTAAGAGTTGGTGCCTGTTAGGACATGCTTGAGTCAAAGGGGTGCTGTCCTTGGAAGGAAATACAAGTCACATGGAGTGAGTTCTTGTAAGAGTCAGTTCTAAAAATCTCAGCATGGCCCTACCCACCTCCGTTTCTTCTTAAATGATTATGTGACACCTTCCTCCCATCTGTGCTCTAGTCATTGCCATTTGCCATGATGTGACACAGAAGGTCCCCACCAGAACCAAGTCAGCTTTGGTACCATGACCTTGAACCTCCAAAACCGTGAGTTAAATAACCGTCTGTTTTTCCTAAACAGCCTACTTCAGGTATTTTATCACAGCAACAAAAAGCTGATGAATACAAACAGCTTCTCTTGAGAGCTGAGTTTTGTCTACCCAGGGTCTGAACGACCAGCTTTCAGGGATTTTGCAAGCTCCAGATGGAAGTTTAGATGAGATAATCACTAAGATTCTGCTCCAAATTCCCAGATTCAGATTTTATTTTGGACCCTCGTGGTCTGTGTGGTTTTAGTCAAGTTACCTACCTTCCCTGGGGGTGTTTTCTCATCTGCGAAAAACTTTGGATAACACACAGCTTGCCATGCTATTGTGAGGAACACATTATGCAGCACTTAGTAAGTGTGGGCACAAAGAAGGAAAGACTTGGTAAAGGAGAGTGTTTTCTCTTCTCCTTTCAGGTGAGACTTTTCTTTTCAGGAATGATGCTTTCTCAACAGTTGCTTCTATTCAGAAATTTTATTTACTTCAAGTCACTGTAGGCTGTGAAGATGATGGAGCTCGTGTCTTATCTCCCTTGCTTAGTGCTATAGATTGGTCGAAAGGCGTCCTCCAAAAGCTTCACATGTGAAACAGTACAAGAATGCTGAGAGGTTGGGGCTGAAGCAGTGTCTCAGTGGTTATGGTGCTTGCCTGGCATGTGCGAGGATGCAGGTTCGAGCCCCAGCACCATGTACACAACAAAATGTCGGAGTAACAGAGGCCACATGAAAAATTAAATAAAATTCATTTTCTCCCTCCCTCCCTCTCTCTCTCCCTCTCTCTCTCTCGCTCACATCTCTTGCTGTCTCTCTCTCTCATTTAAAAAAAATGCTAAGGGGCTCTGTGGTTACGGCACTTGCCCCGCATACACAAGTACACGGGTTCAAACCCTAGCACCCACGTACACAACTAAGTGTCAGAGCAGCGAAAGTCATTTGAACAACTCAATAAAAATTGATTCTCTCTGTCTGTCTGTCTCTCGCTTACTGTCCTTCTTTCTTAAAAAAAAAATGCTAAGAGGAGAAACGATTGGGTTGTGAGAGTCTTGGCCCAGTCAGTGAGTTAATTCCCTAGAGGGATTAATGGGGAGGTGACTGTAGGCTGGTAGGGTGTTGCTGGAGGATGTGGATATTTTGTCTGGCATGGAGTCGTTCTCTCTGTTTCCTGGAGCCTTGCATTGAGCGGCTTCTTTCCCTCAGCCACACTTTTCCACCATGATGTTCAGCCTCAAGTGGAGCCCCAAGGAATGGAGCTGGCTTTCTGTGGACTAAGACCTCTGAAACCATGAGCCCCTAAATAATCTTTTCCTCCTAAAACTGTTTTTGTCAGGTTCTTTCATCACAGTAGCAGAAGAGCTGATTAACACACAGCTTAGGGCAGCGCACAGGAAGGGCCTAATTAACACGCCTTAATGTAGAGTCTCGGCTCCCAGCTGCGTGCTGGGACCTGTACGAGATGCGACTCTTCTCCATCCTTGGAGGCGGAGCACCAAGTCGCAAGTAGGCGCACGTGTGCACGGTGCCATGCATGCATGTGGATGGCACCTGAGCAAATGCGCCTGGCATGCGACAAGGATGGCCACACACACGTAGGACTTTCACCCTCCCTTCCCTGTAATCCAGAAGATGGATAAAGAATCAGCCTGTGGAATGAGTCAGAGGCGGCTGGTATGAAGGGCAGGATTCACATCCCGGCGGATCTTTATTTATAGCTCTGGCTGCTGGAGAGGGGACTGAAATCATTCCTAAGGAGTTTCAGTGCCGGAGAGTGATCAGATAACCAAAAAGATGTCATTCCCGCCATAGTGCTTTCTTAGAGGCAGGCGCCTGTTGCTGCCCAGGCTGGAGCTGGGAGAAGTGCTGTGTCACTCCAGGGCTGTGGGCCACAGGGAGGAGTTGTGCTGACTGCATTCCAGCTGGTCCTCCGCAGCTGCTGGGCTGCTTTCTCTATGCGAATCCGAACAAATCCTCCCAGCCCCAAGCAAACAGGAGGCCACTGATCACAGAGGATCCAGTTTAAATTCAAAATGATACAGTCTCATCCCCTGGCCCAGTGACCCTGCCTCTTTCATGGCTTCTGTAATGACCAGAGTGAGTGCCACAAGAAGCGTGCAACAGTGGACCTGCCCTATTGTACCTAGGGCCGAGGTGGAGGCTGGAGGAGGCAGCCGCCTCCTTCCTGGTTTTCAAAGGTGAACAGGAAAGTTAGAGTATTGCGTTGTGGTTAGGATATGAGGTGTCCCCAAACAGCTCCTGTGTTAATGCAGGAATGTTCAGAGGTGAAATGACTGGATTGTGAGAGCTGTAACCTAATCAGTCTATGTGAGGTTTTGGGAGAGAAGGGGAGGGAGAGAGAGAGAGACTCAATTTTAGTTTTTCATGTGGCTTTTGTTGCTTGGACACTTCATTGTGTACTTGGTGCTGGACTTTGAACCTGCATACTTGTGCATGCCAGGCAGGTGCTGTAACCACTGAGCCACCGCTCCAGCCCTCCCATGTGGGTTTGAATGGGCTGACTGGGAGGTAACTGTGGGCAGGTGAGCATGGCTGGGGGAGAAGGGTCACTGAGCATGAGCCTGGAAGGGTGTATCTTCCCTGTGGCTCCTTCCCCTCTTCATCCTGGCCAATTCTCCTCACCATGCCCTTCCACCATGATGTTCTGTCTCATCTTAGACTCTGAGCAATGCAGTTACCCCACCATGAAATGAACCTCTGAAACCATAGGCCGAAGTAAAAATTTCCTCCTCTAAGTTGTTGTCAGGTATTTTGGCAACGTGACGAAAAGCTGTGGGTTCCTTGGGTATAGGCTGTGGGCGACATCTGCTGCGCCCCCTGACCCCCAGCCCAGCATACTGCCTGACATAAAGGCTGTGCCCAGATGTTGGTAGCAGGCTGGACACCTATGTGATCCCTGCAATTTTTCCGCATATGAGGTTTCCACAGTTCTAGTTCTTAGGTAAGATACATGCTAGAGAGGAAAGAACATTTTGTTAGGAGTCAGGCAGACCAGGACTCTAATCCTACCTGTTCCTCTAGGAGCCTTTGGCAGGTCACCTAATCTCTCCAAGCCCTAGTCTGCCTATCTGTATAGGGAAGTCTTGCTGGTACCTACTGTGTTCTGAAGGTCATGGTAAGGGTTAGAGGTGGGGAAAGTGTGGAAGCTCACTATGACATGTGCTAACTGGGAGAAATGAAGTATTACTGTGAACTGATAGCATTTTAGTTGAATTAATTGACCAGATTGCACCTGGCAGGAATCAGGTTGGTTGCTTATTCACCAGGTTTTCTCCTTGGCCTGGAGCCCTACTCTGAATGTAAGTTCTCCTCCTATGTCTCATTGCTTTCAGTTGGCTCATGGGTGTGCCTGGAACTTTGTTCCCAGCAGAGGTGGGAGACCCTTGGACTGGACGCCAGCTGCTTAGTGCAGACCTTGTGTCCTGTCTCTCGCATGTCTCTCCTTTTAGACCTTTGATCATGATCTTGGTTTCTGGCCAGGGACATGGCTTAGGTAATACCTGGCATTCATTTCTGGACTCAAGTGGACCTTTCTGGGGCTGCTGGTCCCCTAGACTGTAAGGATTGCCTGAGACCACCCTGACATTGGTCTTGCCTGTTAGATTCTTCTTCTAATGCTTGGGCCTAATTGAGCTCTGAACGGATGGTTATAGAGCAGGAATCTACCACTTGAACATTAAAATGTTTCCATAGAGGTCAGAGGGCAAGGGAGAGTGGGAAGTGAGGCTGGAGAGGCAAGGAAGAATGGGAGGTAGAGACCGGTTACCATAATGGTATAATGCCCATGGTATAATGGTACTCCAGTCACCATCAAAGCATCCCTGGCTAGACTGAGTGAATGGTGTAGTGGTTATTGAAAGCCCTGGCTTTTACACTGGACAGATCTGAGTTTGAAACCTGGCTCCATCACTTGATACTTGGGCAGTCACAGCATTTTTCAGAGGTTTGGGTCCTTGGTTTGTAAAGTGAGATTTACAATAGGACCTGGCTTATGGGGCTCAAATGAGATAATGGATGTCAAGTACTTATCACAGTGCCTGGCACATAGTAGGGAGTAAACAAAATAGAGGCTATGATGAGTATGATTGGTGGAGTCTGCTGAGGGTTGTCAGAAGGAACTGATGAGATAAGAGGTTTAAAGGTGTTAGAAGCTCCTGAATATGATGTTGATACAGAGTCTAAAGTGATTATTTTTTCAGTTTTTGAAATTTTCCAGTGGATGTGCAATTGGACATGTCTTGGATATGTGACAGTCAGAGAGCCTGGAGGGCTCCCCAGACCTGGCTCCTGGAATGACATTCAGTCTGGTGCAGTGGGTGGGATGGGGCTCAGCCAGGCCCCAATGTCCATGAGCTTTCTGAAGCCATCAACTTCCTTTCAGCTTACCAGGGTGGTTTAATAAGAGGGGGTGTGGCACATAGGACCAGGAGCTAAAGATTTATTTGATAACAGTTTCCCAGGGCCTGTGGCTCTGAGGCTGCCTGAGGCTAAGTGAACAGAAGAGGCTACAAGGGGCCAAGCAACAAGCCTTAATTTATGACTCGAGGCACCCATTCCAGAAACTACATCATCAGCTCCTTCAGGAAAGAGTTTTAACCAGATGAGTTGCCATTCTGACTGCAGGACAGAGTCCCAGGCCTGTTCCCAAGGGCAATGTCTTTTTATATACCCCCGAGGGGAAGAAAGTCTGGTGAGAAAATTTAGAGACTGGGTCAGGATGGAAACCTGCTCACCACTGGCCAGGAAAATGCCTGAAACAAAACATCAGTCCTTAAGGGTGATCAGGACGGGAGGCAGAGTTCACAGCCACATGATTTCACTGTAAGTGGGTCACACATACAGTGCAGTGGAAGGGACAAACAGTCCTCTACTTTGCATTCGTACCATGTCTTACAGTCCCTGCAGATGCCAGCGTAGCTGATTACTCAGCTTGAGCGCCTTCCCCTGCATCCCAGTAGATCTGGAGCCAGTATAGAAGGATAGGAAGGCCATACCTTCCACAAATGATCTGTGTTGCAAACATTCTCCCCATTTTCCTTTTTATTAGAATAACAATGCACTAAGGTGGACCTCTCTGCTACACCCAGGATATAAACCATATTTGGTCTCATTCCAACATGACAATTTCGCTCTCATCTGCCAGTTGTCATATGATCATGTGATCCAATTCTGGTCAATAGGACCAGGATTAAAGTCTTCTGGAAACGTCTGGAAATATTTTGTTCCCTGATAAGAAAGGCATAGGAGAAATTCTAGTCTCTCTCTCTCTCTCTTTTTTTTTTTTTGGTATGGCATTGTGTGAGGATGTGGGGCTTAGAGCTATGGCAGCTTTATTGCCACCAGGAGAAGAAAGTCAAAATCACTGAAGAGAAAATGATTCCAAACTTGATGTTGGAACTGCCAACCTGAAGACTTCTGTTTAATAAAGTAAGCACATTTCCTATTGTTTAAGTAGCTTTTAGTCAGATATTCTGTCACATCCATCCCACATTGTCTGAATTAATTTCATAAGGAATACCTTTCCTCGTTAACCTCTGTTCTCTTCTCGGACTTAACCCAGTGGACTCAAGACTTTATGCCTGCAAAGAAAGTAA
>PVKS010032298.1:0-22676 GCA_004027875.1 Aplodontia rufa | reverse complement strand
AAAAAAAAAAAAAACAGATGAAAAAATAAAATATTTTCTCTTTAAAGATAAATTAAAATAAAATGGAGTATGCTAAGATGAAAAACTGGGATTCTCTCTCTCCTTAATAAAATAAAATAAAAAAGAAGTATGTTCTCATCTATGCCCCAACGTATTCAGAGATAAGGACTTGAGATAGGATTATGGATCACATGCCCCGGACTGCTCTTTCTTCCCAAATAAAAGTCCAACAGCAAACAACAATAATAAGGAACAAGGAAACAACAGAACCAATCCACAAACAAGCCAGCAACTCAAAGGCCTTAAAGGGGACCTTGATATAGCATTTGGTCTAGTCCCTTGAATAAAATAGCTGGGGAATCAACCTGCATTATATCCAGGAAGAAGCAGAGTATTTGGACAGCAAATACTGTTTATTTTTGAAGTTAGTACTTGGAAGCTTCAAACCAGTCTTGGTGAAACTCGGAGTCACCATCATGAGGTTGCCTGTTCTCTAATGAGTCCCACTTCTTAAAAACTGGTGAGCCTCAGGCAGAATCTGGAAGTTGTAATAAACAAAAGGGAACTGTTGCTGATTTACACATTAATAGATACGGGAATCCTGCAGATCAAGTGCACTTACAGATGTGTTTCTCTTTCTTACTGCACTTTTAGCTAATATGAGTCTCTGTGAAATAGTATCAGCCTTTGGTTACATGTAGTTCGTTATAGGCCTTCGTTTACTTGAGCCATTCAATAAGATATTGAGAGAAGGTGGTGTGGTGAATAAGGCAAGCAGGAATAAAGAGGAGTTGTTTTAATATAGATCTTACGATTATTCAGGACAGGGAAGGCCAACAGATCAGGAAATGATTGCCACTGGAAAGATAGCTTGCTTTACTTATGGATTTCAAGAGAAGGGGCACAGCTGCCTGGAAGGAGACCACATTGAGAAGCAGTGGGGTCAGTCAAGAAGCAGAGGGAAAGGAAGAAACGGAGTAAGAGCCTTTATTGTCATTTTCTGGGGAGAAATGAGCAAGACAGGGTAAAAGGGCATAGAACTGAATATCAGTGGGCTCTGGGCAGAGGGGATCTTTAGTTGTCTGGTCCCTGGCCCTTTGGTCTGAAGAAATTAGAAGTCTGAGAGCTCCTGAAGGGGGTGGTTTGCAGTGTGGGCCCTGGATTGGTTGGTTTGCATCTGAAAAGCCCACTCCTGGGTGAGTTTGCTGTCTCTAGGAGCTGACCCTGGGAGGGGTTGTACCTTTAGGGTCACAAGGCCCAGATGTTAAAGCATCACAAGACAGAAAATAAAAGCGAGGGTTAACACAGGACTATAGCTTCCTCCCAACCTCTGCCGAGGATATGCCAACTACAGTGAGACTAGAGCCGCAGGGTTCCATGTTAGGTACAGTGATGACAGAGAGGTGGGCCAAACCAGGAGCAGGAGTTTAGTGGTTGCTGCCAGCAGGATAACTCAGGAGTCATGTTAGTTAGTTACCTACTGCTGCAGACCCATACCCCAAACCTTTACAGTGTGAAACAATAGACACGTATTTCCCCACAAGTTTCTGAGATCTGAAAATGACCTAGTTGGATGCCTGTAACTCAGGGTCCCCAATAAGTCTGCATCAAAGGATTGCAGGCTGAGGCTGTTGGCATCTCCAGCAGGACTGAGCAAGGGTCTGCTTCCAAGATCACTCATGCTGCCATTGACTGGCCCCATGTCTTTGCTGGTTGTTGACCAAAGACATCAGTCTCTTGTGACACAGACCTATTCATAGAATGCTTACAACATGGCGGCCCCTTCTTCCAAAGCAAGGAGGCCAAAAGGGAGTGATAGTGAGCGGGTCAGAGGGGTTGTGCAAAATGAAGTCAGAGTCGATCGTCAACCTAGTCTTGGAAGTGGCATCTCACCCCTTCTGCTGCATTCCATTCATTGGATGTGAGTCATCAGGTTCGGCCACACTCAAGAGGAAATTACACAAGGACGTCCATAGAGCAAGTGAGGATCCTTGGGGACCATTTTATAGACTGCCTACCATAGAAGCAGATAGGATTTTAAAAACAAATCCAAAAATCACACCAAACAAACACAAAGCCTCCCCTTTCCAATTGTATAACAGTGTAAAATAATCCTGTGATTTCTGCTTGAGATACCATTGCTCCAATTGACAGGTGCATGCTGGGAAAGTCATGCCTCATCCCTTAGCAGTGTGATGTGAGAGCAAATGCCAGTCCTTTTAACTTTTAGCTTAAATCATATCATTTTTTTAAAATACAAAGAAAGTGCAAATCCAATAAATATAAGTTCATCTTCTGAAAATTTACAGCGTTCTGTGCGAAGTGCTAATTAACATGTAAGAAAGATGGGCACGCTCAATAACAGCCTTGAACAGACAATAAGAAAGATGAGTATTGCTGCTATGGTTGTTTTAGAATTTCAGCTTGGCAAAGATTAATTGGATTGATATTGCCCAGTGTTAGGGAGCATATGGAGAAAAGACACTCTCCTACCCTATTGAAGGAAGTATAATGGGTATGAAATTTTGGCAGGGAATTTGGCAATACCTATCCAAAGTTAAACTTGTGCAGATCCGTTGAACCAGCAACTCGAAGAAATCAGCAACCAAGCTCACAGAGAAGTATGTGCAAAGATAGTCATTGCTAAATTTTTAGAAAATAAACAGTTGGATAGATGATAGATTAAAGCAATTACAGTGTCTACAAATGATGGATAAATTAGATAAATGGTAGATAAAATATAGTCATATTCTAAAATTTTCAATTTATATCTGCGTTGATTAAGAACAAGCTCAATAAGATATTGCTGGAAGAAAAGAGCAGCGATATAAAAAAAGGCAACACAGCCAGTCCATGCACGAACAGAAAGTTTTATTATGCGATATTAGCTGTGATTGTTTCCTGACAGAAGGATTTCTCATGATCTCAACTTCTCTTTTTGACTGGATTTTCTTACATTTTTCTATAGTAAGTATGCACAAATTTTGTAACAAGAATTAAACAACAGGAGTCATTTTTTATGGATTCTCCATTAGGAAAATGGCCCTAAACTACTTACAGCAGACGATTTTATTTTTTAACTTTTTAAGGAAAGGTTTTACACAGTATATATCCATTCGCAGTTTATCACACAGCACAGAGACAATATTTGTAATGACCAAAGGGCTTAGGGCTGCAATGAGTAAGTTGTGATTTTTTTATTGTTGTTGTTCTGGTTTGGGGGGGTTTGTTTTGTGTTTTGTTTGTTTGTTTGCCAGACCAAGAGCAATGCATTTGCTAAAGATCTAAGGACACTTCCTGTAGCGCAATCACCATTGAAAAGATTTTCCTACTCAGACGTTTGAATGAGCTCCCAAACAATAACTTGTTGCTTCAATGTTGTAATCATTCTTTCAAAAAAAATAGTTCATTAAACCTTGTGCACTTGGTTTTTCAGCTCTCCATATATCTGGATGTTTCCTATCACAGACTCAGCCACAAAATGGGCTTCTTCTTTCCCTCTGAACCCAAGCCAAGAAGACATCTGTGCCCTCAGCCCTTCCAATATATTCCATCTGCTGATTTCTCCATGTCCAGAATGGAATTTACAATGCTGGCTTTTGTATATACCCTTAAGTCGTGCATTTTTTTAATGTGATTTTTCTGGGATTACAATTTTTACAAGGAAATCCCAGCATTTGAATATTCCCATTTGGATGGCAATCATTGGAAATCAGATTGGAACTATTTCTTTCACAAGAAGTGACATTAAAGCTTACCTTCTCTGCAAAGGTCTATGAAATAAGCTCCCCATAGAAGGAGCTCTGGTTAAGCAATTTCCTGCTAAGCAAACTAGTGTCATTTTTTGCCTAAATAAAATAGAACAGTGTCTTTGGAATGAAGGAGATGTTTGTCTGGCATTCAGCTTGCCATGCAAGGAAGACACTGGCCAGGCTGTCCTTTTGACAAATTAACCCTAAAGGACAGATATTACAAACAATAAATGCACTGCACATGCTCCGTAATGGACTAGAAAAAATGGCCCTGATCACTCATCTTCTGTCTGCTTTGTAAATAGGAAGGGGGGAAAAAACTCAAAAAACTTTTATTTATGTGAAAGGAGGTATTGAACTTATTTTCATGATTAGAGAACATTCTCTCCTAATTTTTCAAGTTATCATGAGACAATTTGATATGGATTCATATATGTCTGGCTTTTATCACCCAGATGGAAAGAGTAGCTACACTAAGATGGGAAGAGGAGACATCTCATCACTTAATTATACTAAGCAATCTTGTGCTCCGGTACACAAAAGATAACAGTTAACACGCTGCTAAACATTTGCTGATGTAAGAGTCCAGATAAAGACAAAAGATTTAATTCCAAAGGAAAAATGCACTTAAGGAAAAACCTGCTGTCATGGGGGTTTAAAGCAGATTTTGAAGAATCAAAAATCAGTAGCGAGATGTGAAGAAATTATGTAGCAATGTAACTGTGGGGGCATAGGCTCTGCTTCAGTGCTTCACCCTCTCCTTTTCCTGAGAATTTAAATTTATGCTTTTCCTTTCCCTGGTTGGATGCCCAAAGCAACCTGTGTTCATATGCTATGCTAATTTTATATTTATCGGGGAATGGGCTCTATTTCTCTCATTTGATATATACTCAGAAAAATTGCCCTAAAAATATCTCTCACTACAATAAAAATGTACAAAATCTCACAAAGGCCACAGTACATTCGAGTGCACTGCTTCACACCCTTCCCCTTTGATACATCCTGGAATTAGGAAAGCTGCACTGAACCCATTCAAACCACTCTGACCTCATTCGCTGAGAAAAGACACAGTCAGAGGGACTCAAAGAAAAAATAGTACCAACAGATTTCGGCTAGTCCTCCTCCTGACTGTTGCTCTGACTGATCAAAGGTGATCTGGGTTCACCTTAGACATAGGCAACAGCCTTCCAGAAATTTCCCTGAGCCCACTTTAGCAGCTCAACATGCCTGGCTTCCATCAAGTTCAGATTTGTTCCCCATGCCCATGCTTTGGGAGAGCTGGTTAGTGACTTTTTGCTTCCTTTTCTGCACCTGACTTGTCTGGCTGCTCCCACATTTTGTAAGGTCTAATCACATAAAAAATTCTAAGATCCAAAATACCCATAGTGGTTTTGCTCCCTAGTTGAACCCTGAGTGGTGCAGTCATTGCCTCGTTCTGACCATAATTAACCCATGAAGGAACTCAAAGGAATGGAGGATCATGTAAACTAAGTCATTTTCAAAGCCCCTGAAGCCCTGGGGAGTGATCAGCCGGTGATGATTGCAGGGAGACATGGGAACTGCTCTGGGTCCCAATGTTGGTTGGCTAATTGGTACCCTCCTCAGCTTCCTTCCC
The DNA here is from genome assembly GCA_004027875.1 of Aplodontia rufa. Classification (NCBI taxonomy): domain Eukaryota; kingdom Metazoa; phylum Chordata; class Mammalia; order Rodentia; family Aplodontiidae; genus Aplodontia; species Aplodontia rufa. The sequence continues at coordinate 17,309 of PVKS010032298.1, read as the reverse complement.
ATTCACCCACATCACTTCCCAGCCTACCCTGCAGTGGGGAAGGCCATTTCCCCTTGTCTTGCCAATGAAGAATGAGCAACAGTCTGCATTGATACTTCAGGGAATCCTATTTATTTGGTTCCTGAGAAAAAAGGTGAGCCTTCAGAGTACACTCCTCTTTCTTTCTTCCTACCTTGGATGCATCCACAGTGCCTGAAAATATGGCGGCCATCTTCCACCCTATAAAGCATGAAGATTAAAAAAAATACCCAGTAATGCTAATGGCAGAACAGAGAGAGGAACTGGGTTCATGATGGTGACAATGAGGAACCTGACCAAACCTTTGACCTTCCCATTAAATGAACAATAATTTAATTCCATAAACTTTAAGTCAACGTTGAGTTTTCTGATTCTTATAGCCAAATGCACTCATTACCTTGATAACTGTTCTCTAGCTCTTCAAATAATCATGAGAAAAGGAAATGGGACCAAACAGAAAATTTATTGAACACCTACTTTGTGTTGGACGTTAGGCATCTTCACACACATTTTCCTATTTAGTCCTCTCAGTTGCTCAGCGAGGTAGGTATTCTCTAGATTTCAGAGTGGAGGGAATTAAGGCACAGAAATTAAAAACCTGCCCCAGGTCGATTAATTTGTGGAGCCATAATTTAAACCTTCTGATTTAAAGCCCAATTTAATTTTAATTAGGCCATGCATAAGACATGTTCCTTAACTTTTCAGTGAGCATACTTAGGAGTAGAAGGAAGTAGTTGGATACACAGGTTCTATCTCACTGAAGTTTATGGAAAGATACTGGCATGAAGTAATTAATGTCTAATAACCAAACATAATTAAAAGTCAGAATGGTCTTTCCTAGATGGAACTAAGTTGTTAGACAAGGACAATATTTGTGTGTAAGTGAGAGATATGGTCATTTTTAGGACTGTTGTAAACAAATCCCAGCATCAGGCAGGAGAGCAACCTAAATGATTTTTAAAGCTGCTTCTAACTCTGAGAATCTGTAACTTCCCAAATATGGCAAGGTGTTTTCCTTTTTATTCTGTCTACCATAGGTTTCTGAAATTAGAGTTCTTCTTTCTAGCATCTTCATCTCAAAGATGCTAGGCCCCAGGGATAGAGCAAAGACCTTTCCTAGTTAATGATTTAGAAAATAAAAACCTTTTCATGTCCCAGGTTGGACCTTAGAGAAAAATCAACATGACTGACGAGCAAGTGAGTAAGTTGGAAAAATAACACTCACTCCATTTGGAGGCAAGGAAAGGTGATTAGAGCCTGGGTGTATTGGGTGTATTCTAGAGTCCAGATCTTACCATAAACACTTTCGGGTCTATCAAAAATATTCTCCTTTCACCAGAAAAGACCACAGGCCTAAGGGAACATAAAAGGAAGACAGTGTTCTTCTTAGCACCCACCTAAAGTAATTTTTAAAGACATTTGTTACAAGAATTGACTACTAACCAGAACTGAACGAGTGATAATGATGATCTTTCTTTCTCCTTCCAGGTAATGATATTGCAGAAAGGTGACTTTAAAAAAGAAAAAATTTGTTGGGCATGGTGGTATATCCCTGATTGTACGTTCAAAGGCAACCTCATCAACTTAGTGAGGTCCTATGCAAGGTAGCAAGACCCTATCTCAAAAGAAAAAGGGCTGGAGAAATGGCTCAGGAGTAAAGTACCCCTGGGGTCAATATTATATCCAATACTGAAGAAGAAGAAGAAGAAGAAGAAGAAGAAGAAGAAGAAGAAGAAGAAGAAGAAGAAGAAGAAGAAGAAGAAGAAGAAGAAATAATAAGACAATGAAAATATTTGGTCCTGAAAAATCACTTTGGAAATGATCTCTGATTTTTGGAAACTCCCTGGAGATAGTTTCAATAAGATTTAAGTTGAGGGAGCACCTTCCTGTGAAGTCCTCAGATGTTTGATTCAGTTTATTGGGTGTCTACTACATGATAGGCAAATCAAAGCTTAAAAAAATAAAATTTGAAAATCAGAAAAATGAACATAGAAATAAAAATACATTGAACAATGTGGTTAATAAATATAGGCTTTCAAAAGCAGAGGAGATCATAGGTATTATTTCCCCTACTCCAAAGCATCCTTTCACTTTACCTATCTTACCGTGCAATATATCATTCATGTTTTCCATTCTGTGTCAGGACCAATGCCATTTCTGACCACTGTGTTTTATCTGAGTATCATCTCATTTAATCTGAGTATCATTTCACTCATGTTTATTTTTATCTTAGAATTCATCACAATTTTAAATTTTATATTCATATATTTGTTTGACTGTACATTTTTATCTCTTCTGTTTATAACATAATCTTCAAGCCACCAAGAATTACATCTATATTACCTAAAGTTTCACATAGTGTTCAAGATTCAGTTGGCACTCACTAAATGATGCATGAGCAGAGGGAATGGGGAGTAAGCAAAATTTGGTGTTTGAGGACCATCAGTGTTGGTGAAGGACTCACAGCCTAGGCATAAGGGACACCATGAAAAGAATAGCATATATGTAGGGAAGTAAGTCAATGACTTTAGAGAAACAATGATTCCCTCATAATGTGATCATATTCTCTGCCCAATCCACTACTGCTGTGGTCACTTTGATGGGCAGAAATTTGAGCAGAGCAGAAGAGGAAACATCACTCAATTCATCATCCATTAGTGACTTCCTTCATCAATTACAATTGAAAATTCTTTAAAACTATACAAAATTCATGGATACATTTTGGTAGAAAAAAGAAATGAAAACATTTTAAACTAAAACCCTATTCCCTTTTCTCCCATTATTTCATCCATCTAACTCTTCTTCCATCTCCAGAACTAAACAACTTTTGGAAGGACATATTTTCCCAAACTTCTTCCATACATTTGTACACACACATCTATACATACACATTCACATGTGCACACCTATATACACCAACCCATGCACATAGACATCGATATTCACAGGTATATGCACAGAAAGACAAATCTGCAGTAGGGAGAGGGAAGGTCAAGGTTAAGAATTAGGAGGCTCTCTCTGTGTTCACAATGGGAATCACCATAGAATTCAGGCTTTACCATTCCTCTTCCAGAAAGGAGGATTCCCTCGGAACCTCAGAGATCCTCAGCTTTCATAGGAATGGGTAGAAATGTGATTTAAGAGAAACACACTTGACAGGAGATGCTTCAGAACTTTATTCCCCACATCTGAACTCGTGAGCAGCTTTTCTTCTCAATCCCATACAAGTTTTCTAATTTCCTTTAGCTTTATGAGTTGACTCATCCCAACCCTTGTTTTAACCTCATTGAAAGCACTTGTTCCAGTCTGAACCTGTGGGAACTGCAGTTAATTCTTTCAGTTAAAAAGAATTTCCTGAGTTCCTCAGTCCTAAGTGCTACATGAGTTTTCTCCTCTTCACATTTTTTTAATCATTTGTAAACTCATCTTTCCTCAATGCATTATACCAACAAAGGGATTGCTGGTCTTGAAAGAGAAATGAGAAAGGCCTCTGAAGACAGACCCCAAATGAAGGGGGAAGTTCCCTAGAGTTTTCTAAACACTGTGCATGCTCCACCCTGCTATGGATTAGCTACCCAGAACAGACACAATTTAAGGCCTCTGAAACAAACTCAAACTCTTCTAATAAAACAAATATTTCACAGTTCATTTAATCCGAGATATTGAAAAGACCTGCAAAGCCTCAGGGTTACCCTCTCCCCAGGGATGCGGCTGTGTTTGAGTAATACAGATGCTGCCTGCTTCCCAGCTCAGCAGCTGCTAATGCCAACACCAGTCCCCCTGCCTGCTCTTCTTGTGTTTGTTTTCTGGAATTACCACTGGATTCAATCCAAAGAAGGCTCAGGTGGGGCTTCTGCCCTGAGCTCCTAATCATGGAAAACTATGTCTGTGGAAGAACCATGGGTGTCCAAATAAATGTATATGAATTTCACTAGGTTTTCACTGTTTCCTGAAGGCCTGCTCTACGTCAGGCACTGTTCCAGATGCTAGGGATATAGCAGTGAACAAGACAGAAAAATCCCTGGCTTTTTGGAACTGATGTTTTAGTGAATAAAAGAGAAGACAAATATGTAAGACATATGGTAATGAGTGCTGTGGATAAAATTACTAGGGAGTGCTTGGAGCCCAAGGATGTGACAATTACAATTTTAAATAAAGTAGACAGGAAAAGGGTCACTACATTTGGTAGAGCCATTTATCCAACTTTAAGTACTTTGGTCTTGAATTACCATGGCTCTGAATCAATTGCAAAAAAAAAAAAAAAAATCAAGGCAATCTTCAGCTCTGGAGTGAACAGCGAAGGAAATACTCAACTGCAATCCAAATTTTCCATCTTTTAGGGACTGTCATCTAGTGCCTTTGTTCTTATATGATATTGACCGTGTTTGATCCACACAATAGAGTGCAACTGACCAATGACAGCCTACTGAGTCTCTTCCATGAGAATTGTTTAGACTTGATACTCAGAGAATGCACATCAGATTCTCATGGCAGAAGCTCTCGAGTAGAAAAGTCAAGAGTCATGCGTGATCATATTTTCTACTATGTGAAAATGATGAAATTTGAGGCCAAGCATCAGAGAGCAGCAATAACAAGAGGAGAAGAACTCAAGTTGTATTCAGGTTCTTGGTGCCTCCATTTACACCTCCCACCATACCCTACAGTTGGCTTATTTAACCCTGCTTGGTACTAGTCAGCTTTTTGTCACTATGATCAAAATACCTGACAAAAACAACCTGGAGGAGGAAAAGTTTATTTAGGGCTCACAGCTTCAGAGGTTCAGTCCGTGGTTGGCTGACTCCATTGCTCAGGGCCTGTGTGGAGGAAAGCTGCTCAGATCATGGGAGGCACGAAGGTGCGGAGTCAGGGAGTCAAGATATAATCCTCAAGGGCACATGCTTAGAGAACTCCTTCCTCCAGCCACACCCCACCAGCCTACAGTTGCCATCCAGGACAGGCATCCTTTCAAAGTATTAACCCATCAAGTGCATTAATCCACAGAGTAGTTATTGCTCTCAGAATCTGACCATTTCACTTCTGAACACTCCTGCATTAACACAGGAGCTATTTGCAGGGGGGGCACTTTATATGCAAACCATAACACTTGGATATAAAGGGACATGGAATACAGCAACTGGATCCTACTGAAGACAGAGGTTAGATCTCATGGAAAGACAGCAAAGGACAAATCACTGGAAGTCTTACACTGCATTTCAATTCCTAGCCAAAAGGTACAGAAACATGAGCCTGTCATCACGTGTCTGATAAAATAACAGAATCCCACACTAACTGTTCTGAACCCTTCATTCCCCTGCACAGGGATCCATACATAATCTAGCCATGACGATTCTGGTGGATAGTTGATCTCTACAGAGCATCCTTGGTAAATCTGTCTTATACATCATGTACACTACCTGAGAAGCTGTCTACAAAGACAGACACAGGACTTTTGTCCCAGTCCCACTCAACTAGAATAGCTTGGATGAGGATTCAGAAAACTGTATTTTCTAAAAGCCCCCTTGGGTTAATAGAACTCAGCACACATATGGAACCATTCAAAATACTATGTTAAGTCACACTCACATATCAGGCCTTCTCCACCATACAGAGAAAATATGAACAGCATCTATGAACGAAACGTCCTTTCCCTCCCACTGATATGCCAACTGCTCCTTAAGTATGTCACCACAGGGCCTTTGCATCTGCTGTGCCTTTTGCTAGACTATCCTCCACGACACAAGGTTTGTTCTCTTGTTTCTTTCCTTGGAGTATCACCTTAGCATGAGGCCTTCCCAGCTCCTATCTAATATTTCAAACGTCTTCACCTTCATTCATCCCACACACATTTTTTCCCCTCATTGGAGCCTATCACCCACTAACATGTTATATATTTTATTTGCTATATTATTTATCATCTCTATCTCTCTGCTCCATGGGGATAGGAACACTTGTCTGTTTTGCTCCTTGTACTATTTCTAGGATCTGGAACATTCCTTGGCACAGAGGACTGAGGAGGACGCAGAGGAAGGCGGTCAAGTGTTTGTTAAGAGCATGAACTGTATCACATCTGAGTTTCTCTAGGTTAATGGTCCTGTTCTCATAGATGGATACACAGACTCATTTTGATTCCTGCAGTGAGGAACTAGGTTTCCAACAAGTTCATTAACCTTCCACCCAGCACCCAAACTCAGGCTTTCTTGCATCCAAACAGATTTCAACCTGCTTGAGGAGTTCCTGAAAAAAATTATCTGCATGAGAAGGAAAGGACATCAGTCAAAGCCAACGCCAAGCCACCTGACTGTGAACTGGCAGGAAGAAGAAATGCAACCACCCACGTGTCAGTGAGATCCACTGGGGAACCAGACCCAACTGCATCCTGGGCCATAAGCCTGCGTCTCAGAGAAAAGAGGCAAGAACTGCCTCCTATCAACCCTCCAGAAGGTTTCTGTTTTACTTCAGAGTCTCTCTAACATCATGAAAAGCATCAAGGTAAATGTGTGATGGAGATAGAGTAGGAGCACTTGCAGAACAGAATTGCAGAAGTACCTTTCTATAGTATCTCACATTGGTGTAGAAAACTTAGTTATTATCCTACGTTTTCCAGATATCAAGGCAAAAACACAGTCTTAAAGGCCTTGACAAAAGGGAACTGGGGGAAAGGTAGTTTATCTGCCTTGGAAAAAGAAATGATCTTTGCATGTGCTTGACCCCTAAAACTTTTATGAATTTTGCTTATTTTTTAAAATCTTATTTATTTTTTAACAAGATTTTGTTTTTCATGATAGTTCAACATAATAGAAGGGCTTTGTTGTTACACTTCCATACATGCACACATCATATACACGTATTTATATTTAATTGACAAAATTGGATGTACTCATGGGGTACAACATGATATTTATATATACACACATGTTGTATAATGATTAGAACAGGCTAATTAGCATACCTATTACCTCATATATTTATGACCTTTTCGTGGGGAGAATATTTAGTTAGAATCTACTCTCTTAGCTGGACACCTTGTAATCCCAGTGACTTAAGAGGCTGAAGCAGGAGGATTGCAAGTTCAAAGCCAGACTCAGGAACTTAGTGAAGCACTAAGCAACTCAGAGAGACCCTGTCTCAAAATAAAATATAAAAAGGGCTGGGATGTTCCTTAGTGGCTAAACACCTCTGGGTTCAATCTCTAGTACAAAAAAAAAAAAAAAAGAATTTAGTGTCTTAACATTTTTAAGCATGTGATAAGATGCTATTAACTCTAGTCATCGTGTTGTATAATATATCTCCTGAAGTAATTCCTACTCCTTGACACTTTGTGTACTTTGATTGTGTACACGAACCCCCACTCCAACCCCAGCCTTTGGTAAACACTTAGAATAGTTCAGTTTCACTTTCTAGAGCCCATATATGAGTGAGATCATGTGGTATTTGTCTCTCTGAGCCTGGCTTATTTCACTTGGCGCAATGTCTTCCAGGTTAATCCAAGCCATCACAAATAACAGGATTACCTTGTTCTTTTAAGACTGTAAAGTATTCCATTGTACCTATGCCATTTTTTCTTATCCATTCATCCTTTGATGTATCCACCTTTTTTTCCAGTGAAGATGGGAAGTGAATCCAGAATAGAAATGAACCCTCAGAACACCTTCACTTCTTTTCATCTTCTACAATGTAGGTGGGGTAAAGAATCCTGAAGGACATTTTTTTCTCGGCAGCAAAGTGGTATACATTTACAAGGTCCAGCTCCAAGCTAGAAAAGCTGCAAGACCTTAGGATTTATTTCTTAGTCCTTCCGTCCATCCCACAGGCATCTAAATTAGACATTAAACTGTACCACCAAGTGACCCAACAGAGAGAAGAAGAAATCCTGTCTCCTGTCCATTTCTTGCCACTTCTAAGAATGAAGTCACAGCTTGAACAGTGGATTCTAATCACTGCTCCTGTTCATGCCTTCATCTGACCTTCCTCAGCCTCTGCCTCTTTTCTGATTGCTTTTCTCAACTATTTGTTGAAGGAGACCTCAATTTCTTTTTCTCCAGCCCTCCACTATTATCAGCATACTAATCCTTCTACAACTCAGCTCTGATTCTCTCAACTCCCCAAATCTTCCCTGACTCTCAATTGCCTACTGAAGCCAGAAAAAAACTTATCTAACATTTTATCCTTACTTCCTATTGTTCTTCCATAGGCAATGTCCATATAATCTATCCATATCAGAAAACTTTGATCCATACCTGAATAAAAAGCTCCCTCATTGTGAATGTATATTGCCTTTCTTTCATTAAATCATGCCTCTTTGTATGTTGGCTTTGAATTTTGTTTGTGAAAGACAGATAAATGTGGTTACGTACGCACAAAGGAGGTATATTCAGGTCTCTGGTACCCTTCCTATCCAGGTAGCCAAGGGTTAGAATTTATCGGTATTTGTGTCCGGGGTGGGAGATAACAACAGAATATGACAAAACCCATCTAGTACTAGTGTTTTTATTTCTGTTGTAGAACCAGCATCACATAGATACGTTATTCTTGTTTTAATTATTTTTAAAAGCAAGAATCTACCACATGCAGGTATTGAAATTGGCACATAGCATACTTCCTTTAATCTTATTGAAACCATAATTCAGGTTTCACATACTCACTCAGAGTCTAGCGTGATTGTTCATTAGTATAGAACTACTTCAAAGAACTTTTTAAATAGTTATGCTTCAATTACGATTGCTATCTGAAGAGCTGCTCCATGATTTATTGGCTTAAAATAATCATTTTTTTCATAGTTATGTCTTTTGTAGGTCAAAATTCAAACAGGGCAGAGTGGCAATGGTGTATCTCTGCGTCCCAATGCCTGCAGCCTCAACTGCAAATTCTTTTTTTTTTTCTTTTCTTTTCTTATCTTTTTTTTTTAAAGAGGGACAGTGAGAGAATTAATTGTATATGTTGGTGTGTTGTAAAAACTCAGGTGAGTTCATAAAAATCCAGATTTTCATTTCTTTTTAGATTTATTTAGGTTTTCATGTGGCTTTAATTGTTCTTTGCTCTGACATTTTGTTGTGAAGGCAGTGCTTGGATTTGAACCCACATACTCATGCATGCCAGACAAGTGGTGGAACCACTGAGCCACAGCTCCAGCTGCTAGCTGCAAATTTTTGATGCCTTAGGATGACTTGATGGTTGGACCCTGAAAGCACCTGGCTGTATCTTCAGTCATGTGTTGACAGTTCCTGATGGCTGTTGGCTGGACCCTCAAATGAGGCTGTTGAACACAGACCCTACTCTGTATACTTGGGGCTTTCTCGTAACCTGGCTGCCTCAGGATGATTCAACTGCCTGAATGAGCAACTCTGACTCTAAAATTGGATATCTCAGCACACAAGTGAGGAGCCACATTACCTTTTATTTAGTTACTCTAGGGACTCAGTGTTCTTTCTGCCATATTCTTTTAGTTCCAGTGGACCCCTAAGCCTGTCCAGATTCAAAGGGAGGGGGAAGAGAAGGGACATAGGTTCTTCTTTCATTGAGAGGAATGCCAAAGGTTTTGTGGTCATCACTTTAAATCACACACACACACACACACACACAAAAAAAAAAACTTCTTGACTTGAAATAGGGTTATGTAAATTCATCAAAAACTGAAAATGTTACAGGTCAAAAATGCATGTATTCAGGGCTGGAGCAATGGCTCAGCAGTTACGGCACTTGCCTGGCAAGCACAAGGACGTGGGTTCAAATCCCAGCATCATATACATAATGAACTGTTGGAGCAATGAAAGCCACATGGAAAACTAAAAAAAATTATTCTATCTTTCTCTCTCACTTTCCCTCTCCCTCTCTTAAAAAATTTTAAAATGCATGTATTCTGCTTATCCTACCAAGTGTCATCGCTTAGCAACGTAGTATCCTGCAGAGTATCGGTTGTTCACAGTTGTGCTTCTGTTGCCCTGAGTCACAAAAGAATATCTTTCACTAGCCCCAGAGGAGTTCAGAGTTCACAATTTGAAATATAGTTTGCGTTAGTCATGTTTCTCTATTGCTATGACAGAATGCCTGAGAAAAACAACTTAAAGGCAAAGAGATTTATTTCAGCTCACAGTTTCAGAAGCTTCAGTCCACAGTCATCTGTCTCCATTGTTTCTGGGCCCATGGTGAGGTAGTGCATCACGGTGTAAAGTCATGACAGAGCAAAGCTGCTCACCTTATGACAGGAGCAGAGGGGAGCAGGGAAGAGGAAGGTGCAAAGGACAAGGTAACTTTTAAACAAGCACATCCCCAGTGACCTACTTCCTCCAAGTAGGTTCTACCTCCTACAATTTCCACAACCTCTCAATACTTCTTTCAATTATGAACCCATCAATGGATTAATCCAGAGCTCTCATGACAAAATCATTTTGCAAAATCCGCACCTCTAAACATTGCTTTTTTGGATATCAAAATTTCAACACATGTGCCTTTGGGGGACAATACAAACTATAACAAGTTTCCATTGAATGCATATCTTTCACATCAATGGAAAGTAAAAAAAAAAAATTGCAAGTTTACTAATTATAAGTTGAGGACTTTCAGTTATGAGTTTAAATGGCCTGTTAGAGCAATCCTGTCTTGATGGTGAAATATTTACTACTCACAATATTCTATACATTATCTTTACTAGAATGATCTTTTAAAGAAAAAATAATTAGGAAGTTTGAAGTATTAAGGAAGAGATTGCAAACTAAAGGGAATGTAGCCAAAATAAACAAAAGAATGGGGTCTGATGTACTAAAAGGAAGCTCACCTTATCAAAAAAGAACTGAAAATCTGGACTGTTATGAACTCACCTGAGTTTTTACACCACCTTGTCTCAGGAGAGACACCACATACAAGTCACCAGTTTGCTATTTCTGTAATTGACAGATGGTCATTATTCAATAAATATCTATCAAAGTGATTACCACTTGCCTGAGATTTTTCTAGACTCTCAAAGTTAATGAAAGGCTAACTCTGTTCTTTATGAGGAGTGAGTTTTCCCATATAATAAATAAAATTCCCTGGTTGATGAAAACGAGTTTACTCTTATCTTGAGCATCGACTTTGTAGAAACAGAAATAACTGTCCATCTGTTCTACAACCTTACAGAATCATTATTTGTTCCATTAGCACCATAAATGGTCTGTCAACAGTAATTGTCCTGTGTATTGTGAATACTTTCACAGATATTGTGTCAAGTTTAACTCTCAGAGTCCTGAAAGAGTAGTCTATCAGTATTCACACATGCAACTGCTACACACAAACCTTGTACCTTAAAATCAGAATGTTTAGAAAGAGTAAATGCTTTGTCTTTCATAATGAATATGTGATAGATATGCCCCTATTTACTTTGCTAAGTCATACCATGAGATCTGAATCCAAGATATTGCTGGTATTAGTAAGCTTTTCTGGTCTTATAAATCATTCATTAAAAGTAATCTTCAAGACTTTCATTTCCAGAGTAACAGGGACCTTGGCTGCTGAAGACATGAAAATAGAGCAAAATATATCTAACAATGATTTTTAAGATACTGGATATTAGTTAGCAAAGAACATGGTTCCTGAGAGGCAGGAAACAAATAAGAGAAATCCCATGGTTACCCCAGCATACATCATTGAGTTTTGAGCCCATAGTGAAGGAAAGGGGAACCCAGGTAAAAATACGTAGATTCTCTGATTGAGGTTACAAGTGTGAGGGTCCAAGGAAGGTGCAACAGCTAGTATTCACAAAGCAGAAAAACAGGAAAGAGTTACACAGGGATTCCACAGATGTGTAGAGATTCCCCAGGGAGTATACCGTACGTTGCTGGAGAATACCTAGCATCCAACCCAAAATTACCAGGTATACAAAGAAATAGGTAAATAGAAACCAGAATGAAAAGAAAAATCAACCTATTGACCAGATCCAGAATTGATCCAAACATTTTGTTAACAGAACAGGACATTAAAATTATCACCATGATGTTATAGATATTCAAAAAGACCACAGGAAAAATTGTGTGTGTTAAATGGAAACAGACTATACATAAAAGCATCCAAATCAAACTGAAAAGCAAAAACTATAATGTATAAAAGAAAAATATGCTGTATGGGACTAACAAAACAGATGAGACTTTGCTGGAGAAGAGATTAGTAAATTTAAAGACATGAAGGGAGAAACTAACCAAAATGAACAAGAAAAATGTAAAAGAGTGAGAGAAAAATGAGCAGAGCATCTTGACATGCGGGACAAGTTGCAGCAATGTGTAATTGGAGTGCTTGAAGGAGGACAGAGACAAAAAAAATTGAAAAAAGAATGACTGAACTTTTTACCTATTTAATGAAAACTACAAGCCCCAAAATCCAAAATATTCTATGAACTCCAAGCACAAGAAATATGAAAAACTTACACCAAGGCATAACATAATCAAGTTACCTAAAACCAGAGAAAGAGAAATCCTGAACCGAAATCCAATTAAGAAGACACAAAATATACAGAAAAAGAAAGAGGAAAGTTGGCATATGACAAAAACAACAGAAAGCTGGAAGGTGAGAGATGAAAGTGTATGGGCTGGAGTGGTGGCTCAGCAGTTAAAGCACTTGCTTAACATGCATGAGGACAGGGGTTCAAGCTCCAGCACCACATATATAACTAGGTGATGGAGAAACGAATCCAGAAGAAAAAAATAAATAAAATTGATTCTTTCTATCTATCTTTTTTAAAAAGAGAAATGAAAGTATAATGTAAGAATTTTATAGAATACATGGAGTGATATCACTAACAAGTAGATTCCGATACATTAAAAATGCATAGTACCTGGTTTAAAGCAACCACTAAAATGACAAAACAAAGAGTTAAAGCCTATAAGACAACAAAGAAGACAACCTGTAGGACCTCCATCTGGAGGACCCCTGCTCAGGACCAACTCGAGGGAGGTTCTCTGCCTGGAGCAGCCCCCCCACCTACCTGACAGCCTGCCTTCCTGTAGGGGCCTGTTTAAGTTACACATTAAGGCACTCAGGACATGACTGGTAAGTCCACTGTTCAGAGCAGGCCCTGCTCAGAACCAACCAGAGGTGGTTCCCTGCCTGGAGCAGCACCAACTACGTGACACCTTGCATTCCAGTAGATTCAGATTTGCAACCTTAAGCCTGGAACCAAAAGGTAGAGCAACACAAGGACCCAGGCAGAAACAGCATCTGGAAGAAAGTGATCATCAAAGAGTTTGTGGCTGATCTGACCCTTTGACTTGCAAGAAAAACCATCTGGAGAACTGCCTACATTCCCTACAGGAAATCTCAATTCAGACATCCAGAAGAAGCTCTTCAAAAATGAAGAATCAAACAAGAAGAAGTTCACCTCAAACCCAAAACTCCCCTAGAAAGGATGCCGCAGATAGGGTTTGAGATGAAAATCTTGAAAATATTATCAATGATCTGATTACTAAAAGGAACAATGAGTGAAAAGAAGATATAATGAAAGGACAAAGTGAAAAAACTCCAGAGATGAAAAACTCTATTATCAAAGAAATAGATATACTCAAAAAGGAAGTAACAGCTAAAATCTGCAGTCACTGACAAGAGAGGAACCATGGAAGAATTTAATAATAGACTAACTTCTATTAAAAAAAGAACCTCAGCTCTTGAAGAAAGAACTTCTGACAATTAAGGCTGAGCATGGATGACAAAAAAAAAAAAACCCTCCAGGAACATGAACAGAATTTTTTAAATTGTTTGGGATAAAATGAGAAGAAACAATTTAAGAGTAATTGATATACAGGAAGAAATCAAAACACAAGCAAATGGGATAAGGAACATTCTCAAAGAAATTGCTAAAGAAAATTTTGACCATATTAAAATAAAGTCAGATATGCTCATCCAGGAAGCTTATACGACAACCAATAGGCCTAATCAAATGAGAAGCTCACCAATACACATCATATTCAAAATGTACAACAGAGAAATCAAGGAAAGAATATTGAAAGTGATAAGTGAGTAACACCAATCACATTCAGAGGCAAATCAATAAGAATCACATCTGACGTTTCAGTTTAGACTCTAGAAGTGAGAAGATCATGGAAGGAGATCTTTCAGTGCCTGAATGAACACAATATGCAGCCAAGAATACTATACCCAGCAAAGCTCAGCTTCAAATTTGAAGGGGAAATAAGAACTTTTCATGATAAGTACAAATTTGCAGCATTGATGAACAGAAAACCGGCATTACAAAGAATCCTCAAAGATAAACTCCAGATAGCAGAACAAGCTAACATTCCTCAAAACCCACAAACAGAGGAAATTCCATAAAGGTACATGTTACCAATAGACAACTAAGACAGCATAGAACATACCAATAAAACACAATGAATATGAACCACAACCACATAACTATTCTAACACTGAATGAGAATGGTCTCAATCCACTGATTAAAACTCACGGACTAGCAGATTGGATCAAAAAACAAAACCGAACAATATGATGCTTACAGGAAACCCACCTTACAGTCAATGACACCCACAGATTAAGGGTGAAAGGATGGGAAAAATATCTACCAAGCATATGGCCCAAGTAAGCAAGAAGGAATTGCAATTTTATCTGACAAAGTGGATTTCAAACATAAATTAATCAACAGGAGGAAATAACCGTAGTAAACATATACTCTCCAAACACCAATGACCCAACTATTTGGGAAAATTACTCCAAGATATAAAACCACTTGTGGACCTCAACACAATAGTACTGGGAAACTTTAACACTCCTCTATCAGCAATAGATCTTCAAAGAAAAAAAAAAGAGAGAGAGATCTCCAGTCTAAACAATGTCATAAATCAAACAGACTTAACACACTTAACAGACATCTACAGAATATTCCACCCCAAATTGGCAGAGTATACCTTCTTCTCAGCAGCATATGAATCCTTCTCCAAAATAGATCATAATCTAGTTCACAAATGAAACCTCAGCAAATATAAAAAGTAGATATTATTCTGTATATCCTATCAGACCATGATGACATGACCCTCATAATTAATAGCAAAAACCGTGGCACAAAGCATACATATATGTGGAGATTGAATAACACCCTATTAAATGAAGAATGCATCCAAGAAGACATGAGAATTGTAATTAAGGAATTCCTGGAGGAGAATGAGAATGAAGACACAACATATCAAAACCTCTGGGACAGCATGAAAGCATTAATAAGGGAAAATTTTATTGCACTGAGTGTCCACATTAATAATCAGGAGAAATCCTTAACAAATAAGCTATGCTCCAACTCAAATCTCTACAAAAGGAAAAACAGTCTACACCCAAAGCCAGTAGAAGACAAGAAATAATTAAGATCAAAGCTGAAATAAATGAAATTGAGAACAACAACAAAAAACAATAAAAAGAATTGATGAAACAAAGAGCTAGTTCTTTGAAAAAATAAATAAAATCAACAGACCTCTACCTAGTCTAACTAAAAGAAGGAGAGAATCAACAAAATCACCAACAAAAAGGGAGTGATCACCACTGACCCCTTTGAAATCAAACAGATTATCAGAACATATTTTGAAAAACTATGTTCCTTATAATCTGGATTACAAGGACAAATTTCTAGACACATACGACATCCACAAATTGACACAGGATGACATTGATATCCTAAAGAGCCCATATCAGTCACTGAAATCCATATAGCAATTAAAAGTCTTTAGGACCTGATGGATTCTCTGCAGAGATTTACCACATCTTTGAAGAAGGGCTAACACTTCTCCTTATTGAGTTATTCCAAGAAATTATAAAAGAGGGAACTCTCCCAAACACTTTTTATGAAACAACCATAGTGTACTGATACCAAAACTCAACATAGACATATCAAAAAAAGAAAACTATAGACCAATATCGCTCATGAATATCAATCCAAAAATCGTTAATAAGGTTCTTGCAAACTGCATGCAAAAAACGCATCAAGAAATTAATTCATCATGATCAGGAGGGCTTCATTACTGGTCTGCAAGGCTCATTCCACACACGCAAATCAATAAATGTGAATCATCACTTAAACAGAATTAAGGACAAAAACCATATGATCATCCTAATAGATGCAAAAAAGGCCTTTGATTAAAATCCAGCACCCATTTATGTTCAAAATGCTAGAATTTATCTTAACTTTGTAAAGGCCATATATGCCAAACCCTCAGCTAGTATAATACTAAATGGAGAAAAGTTGAAAGCATTTCCTCTGAACTCGGGAATAAGACAAGGCTGCCCGCTTTTACCACTTTTATTCAATATAGTCCTCGAGACCCTGGCTGGAGCAATCAGGAAAGAGGAGGAAATCCAAGGTATAAGAATAGGAAAGGAGGAAGTCAAACTACCCCTTTATGCTGATGACATGATCCTATATCTGGAAGATAAAAAAAAAAAACACTCCAACAGAAAACTGCTAGAACTAATTAACAGATTTGGCAAAGTAGCAGGCTACAAAATCAAAACCCATAAATCAATAGCTTTCCTATATGCCAACAATATTAGGGAAGAAGAAGAAATTAGGGAATCGGTCCCATTCACAATATCCTCTAAAAGAATAAAATACTTGGGAAATAATCTAACAAGAGAAGTTAAAGACCTCTGCACGGAAAATTATTGAACACTGAAAACAGAAATTTCAGAAGATCTGAGAAGATGGAAAGATGCTCCATGCTCTTCGTTAGGCAGAATTAATATAATTAAAGTGGCCATTCTGCCAAAAGGGCTATATAGATTCAATGCAATCCCCATCAAGATTCCAATGTCATTCTTTACAGATATAGAAAAAATACCCAAAACATTACTAAGCAAGAAAGATGAAATAGATGGTTTTGCAATACCAGATCTAAAATTATACTATAGAGCTGTAGTATTAAAAACAACATGGTACTGATATCAAAATAGGAGTGAAGACCAATGGAAGAGAAGAGAAGACTCTAAGACAAACCCACAAATCTTTAAACATCTGAACTTTGACACAAGCGGTCAAAAGATAACATGGAGAAAAGACAGCCTATTCAACAAATGGTGCTGGACAAATTGGACAGCCACTTGCAGAAAACTGAAATTAGATCCTTCTCTCTCACCTTGCACAACTATCAAATCTTAATGGATCAAGGAATTAGGAATTAAACCAGCTACAATACAGATGCTAGAAAAACCATTAGGACCAACACTCTAGCATATGGGAGTTGGCAATGACTTCCTCAACTAGACTCCTAAAGTGAAAGAATTACAATCAAAAATCAATGAGTGGGATGCCATTAAACTAAGAAGTTTCTGTACAGCCAAG
>PVKS010032297.1:0-22673 GCA_004027875.1 Aplodontia rufa | reverse complement strand
AGGAATCTCTTATTCTTTAGATACAGTTTGAGAGTGAGGGCATGATTACTCTTCATTAGCTTTCAAAGAACTGGTCATTACAGCCTGTCTGGCTCATAGAATATTCAGTCTGGGAAAGACCTTAAGGATCATCTCATATAATCCTATTATTTTTAAGCAAAGAAACAGTGACTCAGAGATATATGATATGTTCAAGGTCCCATGTTAACTTGGGTATTTTTTCAAGGCATTATCAAAATGCATAACTCTTTTTAACCTTACTTGAATTCTGGTGATTGTATTAGTGCAAAGGTGTTTTCTTTGGGATAGTGCTAATTTATTCCAGAAGAAGAAAACCTTCACTGAGACCTTGCAAAGGCTTAAGGGTCTGGGGAGTGCTAACTCTCTCCTGTTCTGAAGGCTAAAGCACATATGTTTATAGTTCTTCCACGGGTAAATGAAGTTTATATGCTCTCACCTTTCCCCTTCTTACCCAGAGATCAAGTATTAGTAGTACTACTCCTGGATTACATCACTGAGACTTGCTGCACAACCAGGTCTCGGTGTGACTAATTTAAGGATCTATACCAAATGGGACTGTGCATATTGCACATTAGTGAAGAACATTGATAGTGCTGGAGAGCTGTGGCTGGAAGTGTGCTCAAATAGACCACTGAAGGATAATAACTAGGTTTCCTTCCAATCCAGATAAGACTCCAGAGGTCTTGGTTAAACCCCAGAAATAGCTGAACAGTAACGCTGACCTGCTTGTATTCTCCTGACACCTAGTTTTGAACAACATCCAGAGGTCAAGAGTTCAGGGACAAAGGAATCTGGAGAGAAAGGCAGCTTCTTATTTTCTTCCTTTGCAGTCAGAGAGAAGTGACCCCCACTGAACCCCAATGGATTGCTTCCCAATTTCACTGCACCATGGCTAGGTGCTTTGATGAAAGCCTTTGTAGTTTCTTATGTTGATGATTCTAAATTTTTCCAGATTTTGGCTTACTTGCTAATGCCCATGTTGATCAGAAAATGTTCTCATTATGGCAGACAGATTATTTAAATATACACAGTAGGTACAAGCACTGTCTGTAAAGGGATATTGCTGGTCCCCCAGCATTTTTACTGTAGAAAGTATCAATGCTCATATCTCTAATGCTTTGCTCTCCATCTTTTCTGTTTTTCATTAATGAAAATATCTGGTTTTGTAGTATTGTTGTTTACATTTAGAGGACTGTTAATGGAGAAAAACCTGAAATGTCTCTTCTGATAGACCCTTAAATGAAACTGATATTTGGGCTCTCTTAGATGCTTATGTTAATCTATAAGAAGCTGTATATCTATATCTATATATATATATATATATATATATATATATATATATATGATTACACCATACCAAACTGAGTTTCCTTTTTTCCTTATTTCTGTAGCTCTCATCTGTACCAGTCATTTCGCAGTTAATTATACACTGCCTTATGGCATTATGATTTAACGCTTTATGTATTTATATTATCTGTGAAAGTGGACTCAGATCCTTGAGGGAGAGAATTGAGTGTTATGCTTCTTTGTTTCCCCTAACACCTAGCAGAATGCTGTATGCACAGTCGGCTGTCAAACAATATTTGCTGAATAATCTACCACACAGAATTTCTTAATGCTTCTGCATAATGGTCCCAGAGAGAATGTTGCATAAAAATAGACAATCTTCTTCCCAGTATTAAAATATTCGTTGAAATGCCACAATAGTGATGTTTCAAAGGTTTGCAAATTAAACGTTCCAGGGAGTGTAAATTGACTGTTGCTGTGAATGTGTGTGTGTGCGTGTGTGTGTAGTGTGCATATTTACATACATGTGTAACGTTTTAGTCTACACATATCCAGAAGCATTTTCCTTTCATCTCTAATTTTGTGAACCGTAATCAATCCCTCCAAAAGGATGGGGAACACTGGCTGGGTAATAAATGCCTTGCTATGGCTGGCAGGGCAGTAATGCCTCAACTGGAAGATCATTAAATTCCAGATTTCAGCCTGTCTCTCTGCCACCTATCATCAGCAGCAAATCTGCTTTAACAGCCAAGAATCCCTTATCTCTCAGTGGCTATGGACCGTGTGCTGCTGTTCTCTGTAGATGGGAGATAGAGCTGCATCATTACCCAGGGGTGACAAGGATATAATTTACAGGCTCAATCAGTTCTAGTTACCATGTAATTACAGAGTTATTACATGGTCATTTGTTCCTGATGGACACCAGCAATCTCTTATCCTGTTCTACGGTGGTCTGTTTCTTGTCTTATGCTACTAAAGATGTTTAGTCTCTTCTGCATAGAGTGTTAAATGGTGTACTGGGGAGGAAGGACAGAACAATTTGGGATAAGATGTTGATTATGCTGCAATGCTATTTGTTCTCCTCAATTGGCCTGGTGATAATAACAGAATCCTGTGGCTTTCCTCCCCTAGGCTCCAAGTTCACATTTTCTCCATAAGAGATTATGGAGACAATATCATACTTGGCAGCATGGGGGAAATTGGGTGTAAGGGATATTCTGACCCATCCCACCCAGTGCCAAGATGATAATATCAACCCCAAGATTATGTCACTGCCTCTTGTAATTTGAAGCTCATGATAACACAGTGCCTGTTGGAAGAAAAGTTCCTTTTAAAATGAAAAATGAGAGGAAAGCATTTAAGTGTGCAATTTAGTATCATGGCAAAATCATGAGAAGGTTCAGCAACCTGCCCACTGTCACTAAGCAAATGGTGTGCCTAGAACTCAAATGACACTGTTTGGCTCTTTCAAATCTAGCACCTTTAAATCAGTCCTTGCCGTCAGGATGCCATACATTTTTAATAGCACATGTTTGACAACCATTTAAAGACATTTGGGTATTACCTCTCATTTGCTCGAATGACATGACAACTGCTTAACCCTTTATTTATATTAATTATGAATTGGTGATGAAGTGTGACCTCCAGTTCACTTTCTAAGGATGTCTAATATGTGTGAATTCCTAATCTTTGGGAAAATGGACTGAAGGTGACATTTTGGTTACAATTACAAATTGTGAGAGCCATGTAGCAATGAGAGTGGAATACAGAAGTCCACACTAGACTGAGAGCCAGGAGCCATGGGTCTTGGTCTCAGATTTTTTCAGTAAATGAAGTGGTTCAGAGTCTACTACTTTTCCTGCTTAGCACTCAATTGCCTTCTCTGGACAATGCGCAGATGGACCAGACCATTGTTAGTTGGACCAGACCATTGTCATACCTGTTTGTTCTGATAGTCATCTATAACTATGTGATTTCAGGAGACCTACAGTGGAGAGTCAGAAATAGCATGGTGTCTTGAAGGCAGAGAAAAAAACAGGCTGAAAAGATGATAATATTCAGTGTTGATATCAGAAAGTTCCCTCTCATGGCAGCAGAAAAGTGCTGGTGTGCACATCACATTTCAGTCGATGGAATACTACAAATTACTAACACACGCAATCCCACTTCTCTCCCACCAAAACACCTTGCTGATTTAATTAAAGTTCCTTTTTTTCCTTTCGAATGCCTCAAAATGGCACTAATTATAATGTAACTGCTATGTTACTAATATGTGCAGGTAATACTGTGATTATATATAGACAGCCATATGCTACTATGCAGTTTTTCTCCATGCTGTTAAACTGCTGAAGCGGATAACTCCATGTCCATGCACAAAGTAATTGCAACAAACTAATTTGTGTTTGCAAACAGATCCCAAATTAACTATGTAAATAAACAGATCTGCAAACAAAATATTATGGTGTGCTTGTGTGCACACACACAGGGTGGAGTGGAAGTGAACATGAATGATGTCAGAGAAGAATTGGACCTTGTCTGGGTTTATGATGCCTTTCTTGGCTTTTGGTCCATCTGAATTCCTGTCCTGCATTAGTCATTCTGAGTCACTGTGTTTCAAACATAGATGACTGAAGGCAATCTGAATTTATTTTCACTAGATTTCGAGGGTTATTTCAATCAGTCTACCTTTTTTGAACTCACTTGCTAATTTCACTCATTTCTTCACCAAAGATGGCTCCAAGGTGACCGACTCTGGGTTTGCAGTCAGGACTTTCTCTTTGTGAAAAGCTGAAATGTGGAACTGAGGAGAACTTGGTTCTGTGATCTGACAACTCATAAGGGCCCTTGGAACCATATGGTCTTTTGAGTCCAACAGGGCTATTTGCAAAGCTCTGCCTTGGGCAAATCACTTGACCTCTCTGTGTCTTGGCTTCCTTAATTGTAAAGTGGAGGTGATCTTGGATTTCCTCCCTGAGGCTGTTCAGAGCATTCCTGTGAGGGATTGTGTGTGTGTGTGTGTGTGTGTTTAGCACAGCACCTGGCATTGACACCAACACTTGTTGGTACACTTCACATCTCTGGGGCTGAAGTCATGCCAACACATCTTCTGTGCGGCCTCTTAGTGGTACTAACATTAACTTCAGGCTCATTCCTGGTGGTCAGTCTCAAAGAAAACCTACTGTGTCTAGATAAGGTAGGCCCTGAAGGCAAGACTACAGGCCTGCCTTCTCATGTCTTTCCTTCTGTATTCTGCATCTCCCTCTCTTCTGGCTCCACTAGATTGACCTCTTGTTTCTCCTTTTTCTGACAGGCTTCTTGTTAACCTTATTCTCCCAGGGCCCATTTGCTCAAGTATTGCTCTGTGTTTGAGCAGTTATTTTGAGTGAGGGCATCAGAGGGTTACAGCAGCTATGCCGGGCTCCTCTGAGCACTGGCAGTAGGTAATGCCTCTACCTAGAACACTCTTCCCAGGGAAACTCACACGTTGCATGCCTTTGTTCTTTCCATCTGTGTTCACACCTGGCCTCCCCCCGAAGGCCTGCCTATCCACCCAAGTCCATAGCAGCCTATCTCCCAACCCCAGTTGCGCTTTCTATTCCTCTCATGCTGCCATGTTTTTCCTGCTGCTGATAGCCATCTTTACCCACTATTTTGGGCATTTTGCCTATATATTGTTTCCTGCGTTTCTTCCCATTTGGTTGTAAGTGTCTTGAAAGCAGGAGCATTTTCCGTATCATCCATTATTTTTTTTGTTGAAGACCTCAGTCCGTCACTCTTATTAGGATGGCCTCTTGTGAATTTTAAGCACAGATTCCCATCTATGTTACTCTACATGTTGTCTCAGAAGACAGATGGAGTGATAAAGATATTTGAACCAGGATACAGTACAGAGAACCTTAGCAGAGGCTATTGGAGGAAATGAAACTGAGAGATGTGGTGGATCTAGGAATCTTAGTCCCCGTAGGTGACTCAAACACTGGAAGCAGGGACATTAACAGCAGGGGTAGTGAGTAAATATCAGCAGAGTGAACTACTCTATGCTCTTGTTGCCTGTGTGAACTAGTGAATCACTTCTTTGTCTCTGTCTGTTTCCTTGTCTATAAATGGTGATATGACAACCATGTGAAAAAATTTATAAAACATATATTGCTATTTTAATGTTGATTATGTATTATTATTTCTGGCTATATCTCAGTTTACCTGTCTGAAAAATGGGTCACAGAAAGAATGACCATTAATTAGAATGGAGACTGAATGGGAAGGAGGTCATTTCCAAAGGATTTTAATTTTAATCATTATTTCTTATGGATGCTTTCATGAGCCAGCCAATCTTGACAGCATTGATGACTGGCTTAAAAGACCAGAGGTGGACTAGGTATTTACAAAGACTTAAGCCACAGGATTAATTAGTGTGGGAATTGTATGCACTGAGAAATAGGCCAGTCGGGGTGACACATTTTGCCAGAAGAGCTTTCTTCTTCTGCATCATGCTTGAAGGCAATAATCTAAGGTTAGGAATAGCTCTGGGACACTAATTGTGGATATTGATCGGAACAAACAACTGTCCCTGGTGTGAGACATTGTCCCTCTCCAACAGGCCTCCCTGTGAGCCTTTCTGCTTAAACTGAGTTGTGCTGCTTCCCTCCTCTAGTCCCAGGATACGGGACAGGCAACAGGGTGAGTGGGGGCAGCCCATCCTAGAAGTCTAGACATAATTGAAGGACAAAGGACAAAGTTCCTTGGAATCACCTCTTCTTCAGCTTCTTTGGGAATCATTTCTCTGTCAACAAGTTATCTAATTAACTTGTTCTAGAGAGAGAGGAGCAGAAATTTCTCTAAACATAAGCTCTGGTTTCATTTTGACTCCCCATTAACGGGCTGTATGAATGTGAGCACATCACTTGAGCTAATGATTTCAGTATTAAAATAAAAATGGGATAATAACCCCACAGTTGTTATGAATATTTAATGTTTGTGTATGTGGAAATACCTGATACTCACTATTCCTACCATATACTAGGTGACTAGTATATGTTAGCTTTAATCTTCTCTTGGTTAAAAAAAAAACAAATCAAAACAAACAAAAAAACAACAAGCTGGAATCTTCCATATCCAGCACTTTAAGAAAATATTGCAGTTACATTTACATTTATTTAGATTGTAGCTTTTTTATGTGAAATGCACACATCATCCTGTATTTCTTTGTTGTTTTTGCTCTGCCTTGCTTTTTAATCGTGTGTGAGTGGGTGTTTGCATGTGAGTGTGAGACCGAAAGCGAGAGAGTCTGTTGTTTGGGCTAAATCATTTTTTATTTTGCTTTTATGTTTTTTTAATTTATAATCAAGATGATGAGAAAAACTAGGTGGAACCAGGTGGAGATGAAGAGGAGGGTGTGGAAATGAAGGACAGACTTACTCTAAAGTGTTGATAGCAAAAGACTTGTGTTCATTAAATTCCCTCAAATATATTCAGAATAACCTTAAGCATATTTAGACAGTCATATATTTTATTTTTGTCTCTGGGTATTAATGTGCTGACTTGTGGGATTATTAAACTATAATTCCCCAAGATGTATTTCTGTCGCTCAGTGACTGCGAACGTGCAGTTTCCAGCAAACCCAAGATTTAGGAGCCTTTCAGAAAAACGTGGGTGCAGAAGAAGGAATATGTAGATGTCATGGTCTGGGGCATGCATTCCTCAATGCCCTGGAATCTCTGTACAATCCTGAATGATAGTGGGACTGTGGGATTTTAAAATTGAAGACAAGAGGCTCAGTGCTAACTCTCCCATTTACTCTCGGCATGACTTTGAACAAGTCACTGAGCCACTTTGAGTCTTAAATTCCTTATCTCTAAAGTGGGGATAGTATCTGTCATGTGATGAAGATTAATTTACCCATATTAGCAGATAAATGCAAAACACTATCCTCAAGTTGTTAGTCATCCTAAATTATCACATAGGCTTTTCAACTAGAAAATGAGTACCAAGTTAATAGTCTAATTATTATGAAGCCTGTCCTTCTGTCAGTCCTGCTCCATTCATAGGTGTACATTGTATTAGATGCTGGTAAGTAGTACATTGCTCAAAATGTGATTTCCTTCTCACACTTCAATTGGCAGGTATACATCTACACATTTTACTCTAAATCCAAAATGAAGAATCCAGTTGAGTCAGAATTTAGAGATTTTCACCTTGACCTTAGATGCCAGTCTTTCTTGTTCTGCAGGAAGGAGCCATGGCCCATGCACTTTCTAGAACAAATATGGCTGCTATAGCTAGAAATGTTCAAGGGTACTTAAACTTCCTACTGGCCAATCATACTCTTCAGGGTAATCCAGATGTCCCATATTGTTTTGCTTCCTTCTGAGAGGAAACCTTGAAAACAAAATATCAAAAACCTAAAATCTTTTATGTTAACACCACCCTTTTCTCTGCTCCAAGTGCTGGAGTGTCCCAGAGCACTGTTTTGTCAATAGATACTTTTAATGTTGTGTTAGACACATTCAAAGGGGTTGCCAGATCTCACAGTAGGTACTTCCATGTGCATACCTAATAAAGGAGAGGATTTTCTTGTCCTAAACAAAGAGCCATTGAGCTTAGCATTGAAGCACAAGAGGGATCCTGCCTTCTGATGCTCAGACTCCAGGGTAGGAAGCATCTGTTCACTGTCTCAAATCACAGCATATTATTTACAGCATAAGACAGGACAGAATATGATCGTGGGATATATCACCATTTCACAGGTTGCATATTAGATCATGTAGACAAAGTCATGTGGGCAGGAAGGGGAATGGTTCTTCTCCAGAAGAGTGTTTGAACTCTGTGTTGAGGAGGAATAGGATCCTCAACACAAAAGTAGGTTACTGCCACACATTTCATAGCACTCTGTAATCTTTCAATACATCAATTATCTGTGTCATATCAGCCTTGACATTAAATATGATGTCTTTCACCCCCATAGGCAATTTGTATCCCTATATCCAGGATTCTGTCTGGCATTTAAAATAAATATTTTGAACCATATTAATTCACTGATCTTATTATATACTTTCGATTTATATTTCTGTTTTATAAGTGGAAGTAGGAAGAGGCTTAGATTAAGTAGAAGAGCTCTAGAGACAATGGCAACTCAGATGATGTCATGGCATAAAAGGAGAATCTAGGAATCGTATTACTATGGTCCAGGGTGTAGTTGACAAAAAATTTCTTTCTGATAGCAGCTGAGGAATCCTGTATTCAGTCTCGAGTTCTTGACACTGCTTGGCTTTAATTTACATCTACCCAAGACTCCTACATTCTTCCTCCTCCAATCCATATGGATTCTGATTAATTGCTTTTTCAAAAGCAAAAGGAACAATCCTAACCCCATGTCAGTTAACAATGGACACTTTTGGAAATAAAAACCATGCACATTTCAACAAAGAAAAGGAAGGATGCTTTTGGACAACCATTAAGCTCTCTCGCCAAGTGGCTTCCTGCATCCTCTGTCACCATACAGTAATCGAAGTTGAACACACACCAAAGCAAGAGGCTCAAGAGCACCTGTGACCCAATATGGAGCCACAGACCCTGACTCAGGCAAATTTCACAGTTTGTTGATTTTAGTTCACTTACAGCTTCTGCAAGATTGGAAAGTAGTCACCCATTATGTCCTTGGCCACTACTGGGTCAGTTCAGGCATGAGATTCAATTATTCTCCCCATAGAGAGATGAGAAGGCCAAACAGTCATAGTCTCAGATACTCAGGGATAGGGTTACTGTGGTCCTGGCAGTATCAATTTTTGTCTACAGGGAAAGGAGAGAGTCAAGATTGAAGAACATGGTAAGAATGTGAAGTTCTGGTCTAGTGAAATACTTGGCCAGTGTCACATTTTCTTAACTACTATTCTTCTGGTTAAAGAAGATCCAATCTATTAGGATACCAGAGAGTTCTGCCATCCAAGCAGTTTAAAAAGGGCAGATGTCAGGGCTCAATATATGGTTCAGTGGTAGGGCACTTTATAGCATGCATAAGGTCGTAGATTCAATCCCCAGCACTGAAAAAAAGAAAAAGTTCAGATGTTAACTTCATGTGTACATACTCATGTGCACAGGCTTATCAGCATTGGAACATTTGAAATGGTCCCTAGGTAATACCTACTATGAGGCTGTACTAGTGCTTGTGACTCTCAGACAGTGTCAGGCTATACCAAAGCTCAAGTGATAACTTTGCTTTGTGTGGCTGCTTCAAGAAAATAGAAGGCCTTCGAGAGTCCAGTTATACATAACTGTTATGGTACGTGGGAATCAGGACAGATGAGGCATTTTATATTTCAGACTTAGGAAATTTGAGGCTAAAGGAAATATGAATTGTAGCCTCAGTTTGCCTGTCAGTTCAAGAGGTCAGGGGTGCCTCTTTTGAATTAGAAATTCAGTAGTTACTCATACATCTTCTCATGGATCAAGATATTTTCTTATTTCTGTGTTCCTGAAGTGGCCCATATCTATGAGAGGAGATGCAGAGAGAGGACACAGGCTGAGAAGTGAGAGGGAATAAAACTGTCCCATTTGTTGTCACAGGTGTGTTCTTGGGCACAAGAGGAAGTCAACATCCATTAGTGAATCTAGCCAGTGCCAGTCCTTGGGCACCATCTTATTCCAAAGCAGCCTGTTCTTTCCCAGAGCATGCCTCCATATGGGAATACTGCCCAGGAAAGGAAGTTGCAGTGGGATGAAGAGAAAAGCTGGTTCTTATTTCACAGTGACTGCTTCAGGATTTCTCTTCAGGTTATGTGCTGAATTCTGCTCATTGCTGTGATGTGCAGCTACACATCTGTTGGTTCTCATCAAAGGGATAAGTGGAGGCTGGTTTGGGTGGCAGTTGAGATATACAGTCAGTGGAGCAAAAAGTGATGTTGGGAAGGAAGGGAAATAGAAAAGGAAGAAGCCAAAGAGAGAAAAAGGAAGCGGGAGGTGACAATAAAGGAAGTTGCCCTTATAAATGCATTGATGATTAGGCTGTGCTGTTTAAAAATTAATAACATTTCCATTTCTTCATTCATAATTCTACACATAGAGATATCTGAGGTTATTGTTTTGGTGCATTCCTATACATTTACCTTCTTTTACAAACATACTATTATGATCTCCTACGTGAATATTTACTTTTCAGACACATAATGTCATTGGCTATTTAATATTCCACTCTAGGGTTCTCCCACAATTTCCCTAACTATAATTCAACAAGAAAGGTACAGGATGTACTTAACTCCCAATTTCGACTGCAGCTTGATGAGGGTAAGGGTTTCCTGGAAGCCCACATCTCAGCATCAATCAATAGTAGTGGGGCTGAGGTTTTCCTCTGGGCTCTTCTCTTTTCCCATGGTGCAATATGGCTGCCCTACATCTCTGCATCACCGTGTTCCTAACTCTTTAGCAGACTTTCTCAGAGACCCTGGAACTGGTGAGTACTATTATAATATTTTTTCTGTGTCGTCTCTGAACTCTACCTATCTGTGTATGTCCATCAGAGTTGTGGACAGGGAAATAAAAGAGAAGCAAATACTTTTGTCCTGATTCTGTGCAGGTTGCATATAGATATGTACTTGCTGAAATAAAATTAAGAATCTAAAATAGAATTTTATCTGAACAAATATCTGTCTTTCTAACCAGACTGTCCTCATTCTGTTTAAGGTTGGGTAGTTCCTCAACACATCCAAGTCTTAATTTATACAAAATGGGATAATGATAATGCCTATGTCATAGGGTGCTGATGAGTAAATAAGACAAGACGGTGTGCACGAAGTGCTTGGCCTGGAAATTGGTGCCTGGTAAATGCCGAACAAGTGCTGATGATTCTTGTCATTTTATCATTATCACTATCATTCTGGGCTTTTCCACAGGGGACACCATATCCTATTTGTTTCTGTCAAAGGCATTCAATAAATGTTTGTTAAACTGAAACAACCATCTTGAGTAAAAATAAATAAGAAACAACAAAAAAGAAAATAGTCTCTCCCTTTACATAACAATGCAGCATTTCTACTGGTCAGTGGGGAAATGATACATCCTTTCTGCTGTGAGTTATTATACTCCCTGAATAAACATAAGCCTTTCATATGACCTAATGATTAATGACTTATGCAAAGAAATTTTAATACCATTAATAAAATATTAAGCAGCAAGCTTCCCCCACTTTGCTGACACTGTCAGGCTTTCACCTGTTCTCCTGGGGATGACAGGTTTCCGGGAACATGCTGAGTAGGATAATACATCATTCCCAGGTTGTGTTCCCCTGTGTTCTCTGTGTCTTCCTGGCTAGCATGTGGAATGGATATGGAGGTGCTCTTTAGAGAAAGGAGTGGGGCCTTTGTGGCTCAAAGCAAAGGGAGCAACTGAGCACTCCCTCTGTCTATGCCCCTGACATGCATCTATCAATTACCCATTTATCCAGTCGTGTTGAGTATTTACGTTCCACTAGAAATTACACGAATATCTCTGATGTTTAGTCTTTTACCAATCTTTGGAGGTTCACAGGATTATTTCAATTTTGCCTATGAAATCCGAGGCCTGAGATTGTTTCCTGTCCATGATCATGTGACCCATCTGGAATTGGAAATCAAATCTGTTTTTTTTTTTTTTCCCTAGGTTTGGCTTTAAACTCCTCTGCCTGTACCTCTGTACCTAGTCCTCTGTGCTCTTGTGGGCTGTGGGTAGGGTCTGACATGGACACAGACATTTTAGGAATAATGAGCAGGATTCTTATGTAGAATTCTCAGGAAGGAAGTCTTACCCTATTAACTAAATAGACTTTCAATGCTGAGATCAAATCACAAGCAAGGTTTCAGCTTCTTTTGAATATTTTGTCTTCAAAATACTTTGGCTTAGTGGTAATTCCACTGCAGATGCTATTGTTTTCCTTCAAGAGCTTGATCTCTACCCCAATTATTTGTTTTGAAGAAAAAAATCCAAATGTCCCAAAGTAGAAAGGTGCAGGTTGCTTCAGACTCCCCACCTTTGCAGACTGCAAATTCAACTTTTGAACATTAGGCACACAACTCCATTCTTTCCCCCAGTGATGGGACAAGATAATTTGCAAGCTTTGCTAAAGGTGAACATCTCCAAACTTGCTACTGGTGGATTCCATTGTTTTCCCTTGTCATTACTGCTCTGAGTCAGACAAAGGAAAACTCTGCTCTTTTCCCATTAAGACCTGAGTCCTCAGTATGATCTGTGAACTGTATTGCATCTTGACCTCATGTTATGGTCAAAGTTGTGTGGACCAACATGCAATGTCTCAGATACAGCACTGAATTCTGTTTTCGTCCCAGCACCATCATTTCCTGTGCTGACTTACCATTTCACTCAAAATTATTTACTATGTTTTGCTAAGCTCTATGTCCCTCTATGTGTATACTTAGGTTAGTGTTACATATCTGCTTAGCCACATTTCAATTTTTAGGGAGAAGAGAACATTCCTTCTTTATTTGCTTTGTGTATGCTTTCAGAATCCAGGGGGTAGGTGAGCATCTCAAATCACACTGCTGCCTGATCAATGCACGGTGGTCCTCTCTCTTGCCATATCAGAAGGCAGGCATTGATGAACAACAATGCCCTCCACACAGGCAAGCTCAGCCTCTTCCATTTCCCTCCAGCTCCACAGCAGAGCCCAAAAGTCTCCTGCAAAAGGAGAAGATCAGGTATCCTTTATACTTTGCAGATCTTCCTGGGTCCATACCACAGACACACTGTTTTCTCCCTGGTAACTATTGAATTATTCTTTAGCTCTAGGAATAGAGGGACCAGTGTTGTTTCCTGGGGAAGAATAAGGGAGTCACAAAAGCCCTGAAAGCTTTGCTTATGTTCATCGTGGAGACAGAAAAAGACTAGACTCTTCCACCCCTTGGAGAGCAAAGAATTCTACATTTCTTGTCATGATTCCGGAGACCCTCTAAAGTCTCATGTGAGAAAGCCAAGTGAGTGTACTTGACATTTGTGGATGCTTGGGTCCAGCTGGTGACCACAATGGCTTGGGGATGCAGGAGTTGAGAAATCCCAGTAGAATTCATTGTGTTCTCAGCATTAGCACCCTCAAAACAAACAAAGCAAACACTATCACTACAACATCAAACAATGCAGAAAAACTGTACAATCAGAGTGATTTCCTTTGGAGCAGATGCTCAAACATCTGCCATGGTTTCTTTGCTTCTCCCTGTTTGTTCACATGCTAGATTGGGAGGCACCCAAAAAGCCAACTCTTCTTTGGGATGTTCAAGACTGACTTACCCAAGAAAGGACTTCTACATTATGTCTCAGAATTTTTTTTTTATTCTGTTGCTCATTATGAGCCCAGAAGAGAAGATGTTTCATTTTGCAAAAATGACCAAGTTATAAGAAAAGTAATTGATGGAAAAATACAATTGGAGTGGGACATAGCCTTTGACTTTAAACTTTACATGACAAAGACCTACAGATGAGAAGCACAAAAGAACAACACAGACATCTCACAAAAAGAAGGAAAGTCGGAATATGAAGTACACCTGGAAGCAATTGCAGCATGTTCCAAGTGGCCCCTGGAGCAGATATCACAGATGGCTGGGGGCCTCACTTCCAATATCTGAAGGGCTTTTTCCAGGAATGGAGGCTGGGAGACTTGCATCTGACATCTGAGAGGTCTTTCCCAAGTGAGAGGAAAGAGAACATTGCCCCCTCACTGCTGTTGGATCTGTTTATTGGAGGTTATCAGACTCCTTTCATCCTCACCTATCTTCCCCCAGAATGAGACTGTAAGGGGTAGGGATGGAGGTGGTAAAGCTGAGAGGAGACAGGAGACAATGCCTCCTGCAAGTGGAGGATTAACGTTTCCCTACATTATTTTGAAAACAATAAAATCTCTTGCAGTACTCAGCGTGAGGAGCATTCCCTTGACAGTGACCCTGGTAGTTACCAGCACTGCTGGAGATGTTAGCTGCTTCCATCACACCCTCTTGGGACTAAGTGTCTCTTAGGTCCTAGTAATGTGACTGGAGGGAGTCACTCATTTTGGGAAGTGGCCAGTGCTGTGTTCATCCAGGGGTGCAGTGTAGGAAAACTAGAGGGGACACAACGAGGCAAAGCAAGCAAGGACTAACACTTCAGTTTAACTCAATAAGGAGCACAAACACTAAGGTTCTTGTCCTAGACATATCTTCCACATAGTGACACCCACTTCTGAAAGTCTTTTTTTTTTTTTTTAAGAAAGAGGGGGCAGTGATAGAGAGGGGTGAGAGAGAGAGAGAGAGAGAAAGAGAGAAGCAATCTTTACTTAGTTTTCATTCCCGGCACACTTGGTTGTGTACATGGTGCTGGGATTCAAACTCACGTACTCACACAGGCCAGGCTAGCACTATAACCGCTGAGCCACCACTCCAGCCCAGAGAGTCTTTCTGTGTGGTACTTGTACAGGTTTTGATCCAGAAGGATCTTCAGCCCTCTTGCCGGGAATTCCGAAAGATGTGGCATCTCTCTGACAGCTTTTCCCACTGACCTTTTCTGCATTTCTGAATTGAGTTATCCTAAAAGGCAATCAGAAATTTGTTCAGTGGCATTCATATAACTGAAGTCACTAACAGTGTGGCACAGTGGGTGACATTAGGGTTTAGAGAGAAATTGTTAGCAGGGGAGTAAGTGAGGGATGGTTACCACTTTTCTCACGCAATGCTCAGGGCAAGCTGTCTGGCCAATAATTACTCAGACAAGGTGAGTACCTGGGAAGCCACATCCCAGGTCGGGGAAGTGGAGAAGAAATGTACAAGCTGGCTCTGCAGCTGGCAGGGCCCCAAAAGCAGCCGTAATCACAGCCCCTGACCTCATGGAGCAACAGGCATTGCACAGTTGGTCCACAATGGACCAGCTCACTTCTGCAGTGACTTACTTGCTCTGGAGATTCCTGAAATTAGCTGATAGTAGACAAAGATGCAAGGAAAGATGCTAGCAGTTCTATCCCTGGAGGAGATGAATTCATTTATGGTTTGTTCCATATGCCTGGCACTGTGCTCACTGCTGAAGCAAGAGAGAAACTGGCCCTGAATCTTATTACCCATAGATCCGTTATCCATGGATCTTATTGTCAAATGGCGGGACAAACATAACCATGCTGATGCACAAACTGTTACTTACATGTAGCATCTGTGCTCCAAACACAGAGGGTTTATTGGAGACAAAGCCTAAATGAGTCTAGAAGCTGTATGAAGAAGCAACATTTCAGCTTAGGACATAGCAGAAGTTGTTAGTTTAAAAACGAGGGTGTTTTAGTCAGCTTTTTGCTGCTGCAACTAAAGAAACTGACAAGAACAATTTTAGGAGGAAAAGTTTATCTGGGGTCTCACGGTTTCAAAGATCACAATCCATAGAAGCCTGGCTCCATTCCTTGGGCTCAAGGTGAGGCTGAAAATTACGCGGCAGGCATGCCTTCAGTAAGCAGAGCTCAAGGTGTCACATTGGGAAGCAGAGCAGAGAAAGAAACTCCACAGCAGATACAGAATATATACCCCAAAGGCAGGCCCCCAATGACCCACCCCCTCTGGCCACACCCTACCAGCCTACAGTTGCCAGTTAATCTCCGTAAGGGGATTAACACACTGATTGGGTTAAGGCCTTTACAACCCAATCATTTCACCTCAGCCTTACAGAATTCATGAGCTTTTGGGAGACACCGCACATTCAGAGTGTAGCAGAGGATATAGAACTGCCCATGGTCAAAAGACGGGAACTAGGGGCTGGAGCCCTGGCTCTGCAGTTATGGCACTTGTCCAGCATGCACATGTACACAGGTTCAAACCCCAACAGCCACATACACAACTAAGTGTCAGAGCAATGAGAGCCGTGTGAAAAAACTCAATAAAAATTGATTCTCCCTCCCCCCACCACTGTCTTTCTCTCTTAAAAAAAAAAAAAGATGGGAACTGTGGCACCAGAGCTGGGCCTGGGGCACACCCCTACAATCCTAGTAACTTAGGAGGCTGAGGCACCGGGATCACAAATTTGAGTCCAATCCGGCTACTTATAGAGACACTGTATCAAAATAAAATTAAAAAACTGAGAAGGTAGCTCATTGGTAAAGTGCCCCTGGGTTCAAGCACCAGCACCGAAAAGGAAAAAAGGTGGGAAGCATAGTACAGAGACAGGAAAAGCTTGCAAAGACTGTTAGGTGACTCTTAGGCTTTATTTGCCTGCTTCTGTTGTTTTCTTTTTTATATTTTTAATGTGTTGCCTCCCCTGGGATATAAAAAGCAGCCTGCCTTGTTCTGTTCTTCTTTTGCATAACTATGGCGCCTTGTGGAAGGAATTCCATAAATAGGGCTTGATGACTTCTGAGCCCGCATGCTGTGTCTCCGGGGTGGTAAGGATGTCTTGGTGCCAGCTGGCTGGCTGACCTTGATCAAGAGAGATATCTTGCTTTGTGGTTAAGAGTTTTTTCCTCTGGTGTCAGATGTATGTCAGGTTGAATCCTAGCCCTGTGACTTTACCCAAGTAACTTAATCTCTGAAAGTCTTGGTCGCATTGGTAGAGAAATACAGATAATAACTGCCTTATGCATTTACAAATCATAATAATGATGATGATGACACTTTTTATGCCAGGCACTGTGCTAAGTGTCTCACAAAAGGTAACTCATTTAATCCTTAGAAGTGAGCCTGTAAAGCTGCATTGTACAGATGAGGAGACTGGGGTAATGAGAAGTTATAACACAGTGGCCATCTGGGAAATGAAGATTTGGAATCTGTAGACTCTGGGTCCTGTATCTGCATGCTCCCTGTGTTTTCTTCTCATCTGTGTGGCTTCTGAGTTGCTGGAGACATTGAGTCTCCCCACCACCCCTACCACCAGAAAAGCAGGAACAAAGGTTTCTAGCCACTGTGAACTGATCCCCCGCCCTTTTTTTCCCTTCTTTGTATATCATTTGAATTTTTTCCTCCATGAGGTGAGGGCAGAGGAACCTGAAAGAAAGGCTTTGACTACCAGGCATCCTACTCTTGATGCTTGATGGTAATAGTACTAACAAGCTGGTGACAGGACTAGCACAAGTTGCCAGGAGCTCCCTCCTCCCCTAGAGGACCCCTTAGGGAGCAGGTGTTGGAGGAATTCTGGCTAAGCTCATGCTACTCCTCATCACTGACCCAACTACCTGCATCTTCAGCTCCAGGTGAGGAGCAAAGCCAAGCATGAGTTTCCTCAAGTACTGAGTCTATTTCAGAAATGATTGTGGGGAGCTCATCGATGCTTGTTGCTTATTACACTGTGATCCCTGAAGATTGGATTCAGTGCAGTGGAAGTTGGTGGAATAATGGGCCTGATCTGACCAACAGGTTCTCATTCCAATTGCACCAGCTGGCTCCAGTGCTCATATTCCTGGCCAGAAACAGGTTGGAGGCAAGAAGATGTATGAAACTGGTGGTGTTCACTGCATCTTTAAAATGTGAAAAAAATAAAGCAGGATAAATCAGGCCTTTTATAGAGAAGTTAACTTAATTAATAAAGAAAACTTGTTAAAAATATTGACCTTTTTTGAAAATACCCAACTGGTTTAGGAAAATGTTCTTAAATCCCCCACAGATAATGTATCCAGAGGAGGAATATTCATGAAGCCAAATTTGCGCTTAATTCTTAATCCACAAAGCTATGATCCCACAATTTTATCAGTGAGAATGGATGTGAATGCTAATTAGAACTCACCTTCTTTCTTCCTGCCTTCCTCCCTCTTTCAAAAAATCAGATGCAATCTTTCTCCCTATGTTTGGGAGCTCTGGTTTATTTTCCCCTTAGAGACTAACGCTTGAATACCACACCCCATCTTTGGCATCCCTAGTGTAAGTAGCACTTTATCTGTTGAAAATGTGAATCTTGTCAACAGCTCCCAGCTCTGCCACACTTATCAGGGTAGGCGAGACGGGGAGGGAGATTCGCAGAGATGTACCTAGTAGTCCCATTCATTCCAGAGAAGTGATAGATAATAACATTTCCAGGCAAGAGATGGCAGGAAATCTGACGGACAGGAATTAAGGCACCAAATGGAAAAGTCAATCACTTATTCACTCTGAGTTTCCTACTTGAAGGAAATGTTATTTGATTTTGGAGGCTCCCTCTCCCCTGCCCAATCTTTCCTTCTGTGAGGCAGGCAGAGTAGCAGAATTAATTCTTCTTCACAACTGTACTGTCCAGGAGAGTTGTCATGTTCAGGTCACTCTGGGTGTGTATATTTCACAGATGTATATTCTCAACTGCACTAGAAATTTCAAAGCTCTACATTAATGAAATAAGGAAACTCTACGATTTCTTTTCTCATGGTGTTATGAGTCCTCATAAATGGACCTAACAGAAGAGCTAAAATACCAAGAAGATTAATACTGATACTGGGTTTATAGCACTGCCCATCTTATTTGTGCAGCATTTGGTATCGTTCTGCTGTATTTACGTTGCATTTGATCAAAGCTGGTAATTGCAGTAGTATAGCAATCACAACAGAAATAATGATCAACTGAACACTGGACATGCATGATTAATGCTTGCAGTAGCCTTATAAGGAAGTAACGGTCATTGTCCTCATTTACCAATGAGGTTACATGGACTTGGAGGGCCCACCTGCCAAGTCGGGAGAAGAAATTTGATCCAAGAAATTTCTGACACCAGGGCATGACCTTGTAAAATGGTCACTCTCCAGGTGATGGCAGTAAGGAAAAGGAATTGTCAGGTCACAAATAGATGAAGGACAGATGCAGGCACTGGATTCTTGTCAATTTTTATTGCTACTCTTACACTGGCAAGGCCAAGGAAAAAGAGTATCTGGTTACCGATCCCAATTTCCTTTAGGGACCTACTTGTGACTTTTCCAATGCAACTGAAAAGATCTTTGGAATTCTAGACAAGCCAACAGATGCTTTCTTGGGATTGGGGGATTTATGAGGAGAGGAGGCTGACCTTACAAGGGTGAAATAACATAAAATTATGAACATTAACTACTCTTTACCCTCCCCATCCCCACCCAAAATATGATTCCTATAAAATTAAGTAAAAGTGTGCTTCAACAGCTCAAATAGAGGAGCTCAAAGGGAGTCACACAGGTGTTTACTAAAACAGAAGGCACTTAATATGTGTTGTTTCTTTTCCTTCTGCTGATTACCCTAATTCGTGGATTCTCTTCCAGTGCCAGCTGCCAGTTCCCCACCAGAGTAGCTCAACTAAATCTTAATGTCTATTTACAATAACAAATGTTTTGGTTACTCAACAAAATAAACAAACAAAAATTAAAATTAAAAAAGATAAAATATTATTCCTACAGCGTAGCCTCTACCACCTGCTGCACAAAGGGACTGAGATTCGACAAAGCTAGTACCCTCCAGAGAAGACTCAGAAGCATAACCTCATGGCCTCAACTTACTTTTTCCCCCTTTCAACAAAACTAGATTTTCAACAAAGTTAGATTTAGTTTCAAAGCCATTTGTCTACACTCTCCACTGGATGGACTCACGATTCCAATTTGGAGTCATATACATTGTAAATATCCAAATAATTTTCAATAGTCTTCAATGTGAAACCCATTCTCTGTTTGTGTTTATTATGTCATTTCTACTGAAAATATTACTTTAAGATGTGAGGGTGACAGTGATAATTTCCACTTTAGAGAGAAGCAAATGGATGAAGGCACAGTTAGTTTGCAATGAGTTAGAGAAATACTGGCATCTCCTTGATTATACTGGTGGCTGGTAAAGACAAACAGCACATTCGATCTAGACTCTGGCAAAAGTGGGGTTGCGTAGGAGGGGGCACACTAATTGAAGACTGTAGACTCAGAAGCATTATCAAATTTATCTCAAATGGAAAAACAGTGAATCTCTTGAGATAGTAATTCCAAAACCTAACCCAAGAATTTGTGTAGTTTATAGCAAACTTGGGAAAATAATTGTCTTAGATTCTGGAATTGAGATAGAACAAGTGGAAAATGAGCAGATGCCCTTTTAGCCCAGGGTGGAACTCAGAATTAATGGTTGAGGGTTAAGGGAAGATGTGAGGAAACGGCTGTCCTGATGAGGCATTCAAAGGTGCAGGGATATGCTGGAGGATGTGGACTATGACTGGGAGAGACCCCTGAGGTCTGGAATGGAGGTACCAGGGATTTCTTTATGGGGCTTTGCCCAAGATTAGAGGATGCTCCTTCAGGAAATCTAACTACTGTGGACATTTAAGCATTCAGCTTTCTGATGGCAGTGAAAATGTAGCAGTGGTTTGGGGAGTCAGATTCACAATAAATGAATGTGTCACATGCGTTTATTCTTGTCTTGTTTGGTGGGATTTTTCCACAGGCCTTGGAAAGGTTTTGTCAAGGTTGCTGCACATTCAATGATGGCCATTAACAATAACAGTAATAATTAGGGTGACACTTCCTGCACATCTCAAGACACTAGGGACTATGTCGATGGCTTCAGTCAAATTACTGCATTCTACCTTCACCATGTTTTCATTTTATTGATGAGAAAGAGAAGGCTCTTAGAGATTCCGTTATGAGTTCAAAGTCACACGTCAGAAAACATAGGTTCTGCAGAGAAAATGTCCTCATCCACTTCAAAAGGCCTTTTCCCTAATTCATTTAAAAAGGTATTTGGAATTCTCATGGTGGGTCAGTAAGCCAGCATGATATTGTGGTTAACTTCCTGGGTTCAAACCCTGAAACAGTCACTCATGAGCTATATTATCTTGATCAACTCATTAACATTTCTGTACCTCAGTATCCTCATCAGCAAAAGGGGAATAATAATACTAATATCTTCTTTATAGGGTTGTTATAAAGATTAAATATCCTAGTATTTGTAAACCACCTAAAAAAAAGCAGTCAGCACTACAAAAAGGTTTGATACACAAAACCTGTCACCACCAATGAATTCAATCTCAGAGGGTCTGAGTTCCCTGCTAGGCTTTCATGAAGAGACTCATATTGTAAAGGGCAGAGCTGGCACCGAGGCCAAATCAAACATGGCTGCTGCTTTGACTGTCAATCTTCATTCTCCAATCTTCTCACTTGAACACCTTTTATTGGCTTTAAATTTGTTTTAGGAAGATGAAAGCATCTGTTCCATTTATGCCCCTCACCCCGCCCGCCTC
Organism: Aplodontia rufa; assembly: GCA_004027875.1. Taxonomy (NCBI): domain Eukaryota; kingdom Metazoa; phylum Chordata; class Mammalia; order Rodentia; family Aplodontiidae; genus Aplodontia; species Aplodontia rufa. Next base: position 1,253 of record PVKS010032297.1, on the reverse strand, counting down.
CATGTCTGTCTCTTCCAGCCACCATCCTTTCCACGGGGCTCACTTCTAAAGCCCACATGCCTGGGACTGAGGCAGACACATGGAGAATCACTGCCTCTGAGGGGTTAACACAATATCTGGGCATACTCAAATAGCGCAAGCCCATGAGATAAACAAGCACACCAGCCCGCAAATGAATAGAAACATGTTTATTAGAGTGGAAGAAAAACAGCTTTTTGGCACCTAACACCATGGCATAGGGTGCAGCAGCTGCAGCCATGGACAGCAGACAGGGAGGATAAGAAAGTGAACACATGTTTTCCAAGCATGTAACTTTCAGAGTGGGGTTTCCAGGAAAAGAGGGTGTGTGTGTGGGGGGGGGAGAAACAGAGAAAGAATTAGACAAAGAGATACAGAGAAATAGAGGCAGACTCCAAAGTGCCCCAGAGACAACAGAATGTGGAAGTGGGATGTGGTGGATGTGGGTTTGAGGCTCTCTTCCAAGAATTGGGTGGCCTTGGTCCATTCACTCAATCTTCTGGGGTCTTTGATTCTCTTTCTGTACAATTCCATCATAATCTGTCCCTGAAGATTTGTACAGAAGTCCCCCAACTTAGCATAAGTTGGCTTACGATTTTAAAACTGCAATGGAAACCATTCTTCAAATTTTGAACCTTGATCTTTTCCCAGGCTGGTGACGTGCAGTGAGATACTTGCTCACAGAGTTGGGCAGCCCCAGGCAGCATGCAGTAGCCCCTAGTCAGCCCTGCAGTTGTGAGGGGAACCAACAGATACTCTGTGGTGTACCGTGTTGCCAGTGTTTTTTGGATGCTGTGTTTTGTGTTCCCTTGTCCCATCATGTCTACGAAATGCCCATCTGTGTGTGTACATGAAATACTCAACACTTCACTAAAAAATAGGCTTTGAGCTCAATTTACTATAGCCAGATTATGGAACCAACCCAGATGCCCCTCACTTGACGAGTGGATACAAAAGCTTTGGTTCATATATACTATGGAATACTACTCGGCCATCAGAGAAGACGATATTATAGCTTTCGAAGTCAAATGGATGGAGATGGACAGAATTATGATTAGTGAAGTCTCCCAAGCTCAGAGACTTAAGGGCCGAATGGTTTCTCTCATCTGTTGATACGAGAATTTATGTTGAAGCAGTAGGACAGACAGCTGACCTAACAAAGCCTCAAATTGAATGACTTTCAGTGCAACAGGGGCGAAAGCTCCCTAGGGAACTTGGAGGTGGAGGGAAGGGGA
>PVKS010032296.1:0-22541 GCA_004027875.1 Aplodontia rufa | reverse complement strand
GGTTTTCATTTGCATTTCTCTGATTACTAATGATTTAGAGCACTTTCTCATGTATTCATTGACTTGATCAATGTCCTCTGGTGAGAAGTCTCTATTTAGCTCTTTGGCCCATTTATCAATTGGGCTGTTGGTGTTTTTGTAGCTGACATTTTTGAGTATTTTATAGATTCTGGATATGAGACCCTTGTCTGAGGAATCAAAGTTTTTGGCAATATTTCATTAAGAACTTTGCGTCTGTGTTCATGAAGGATGTCAACCTGAAGTTTTCTTTCCTCAACGTGTCTTTGCCTGGTTTTGGTCTAAGGGTGAAACTGGCTGCATGGCATGAACATTCTGTGTCTTAATCCACATGGGTATCTGGACAGCAGTGAGGACTAGAAGGAGATGCTCTTCTGACTCCGGAAATCAGACTGGCTCGACCTGGACACACTGCTTCCGAAGCTGCAGCCGCGGTTCACGGGCTGGTGTTTCCGAGGCGAGGTGTCAAGATCGTAAGCCAGGCTCACAGGACAGACTATCTCATCTCCTGCACCATTTTATTCTATTTGAATCATTAATTGAGACAGTCCTCAGTGTTTAGACTGAGGCACAGGACAGCTGCAATGGGTGCCTTCTACAGCTTCTAGTTTGGAAATTGCAGAAATTGCTGCGTCCTATGAATACAGCCAAGTTGAAGGCCACAGAGACACTTGGAAACTCCAGATTCCATGAATGTTCATGCCAAACATCATAGGACAAGATCGGGACACCCCAGGAAGAGGGATGAGCACTCCAGGGCCAGGGCTGAGCGCACTCACAACTGTTTCATGATTTATTTATGAAGAAAAAAGTTGCCCTTTCAGCTTTATTGTGGTATAATTGGCAAAAATAAGTTTAAGGTGTACATTGTGGCAATTTGAGGCAAGCTTATGCTGTGAAAAGTCTACCCAATCAAGTGGGTGACTGTGTCATCACCTCAGAGTGACCCTCCTTTTGTGGGGCAGATAGTTAAGATCCATGGCTTAACCAAGCAAGCAGTACGGTGTCCCCTGTGGTTCCACACCATGCATCAGAGTCGTGGGGCCTCTTCCTCTTGCACAACTGAGCTCTGTCCGTATGACCACATCCACCCACTTGGTAGCCACCGTTCCCTCTGGATCAGATGCCGCATGCAGGTGAGATCATGAGAGTTTTCCTTCTGTGTCTGGCTTATCTCACTGAGCACAATGTGCTCCAGGTTCTCTCAAGTTCAATAGCAGAAAGGATCCGTTCCTTGTTAAGGCTAAGTAATATTCCAATGTACATATATATGTAGCACATTTTCTCTGGCTGCTCATCCTTGTGAGACGGGGGAAAAGTTAATCAGTATAGGCAGAATGATGGGGTTGGTAAGAAGGAAATTCGCTGACAGTCATTTTTTCTATGAGGGCAAAGAGCATCGGCGTTACAACCCCCGTGCCAACAAAGCCCTCTGCTAACAAAGGCATTCCAGACACAGGCAGCTCCTCTACTGATAAAGGTGCTGTGGGCACAGGACAAGACTAGATCAGACCTGAGCTCCTGAGCCCTGCTCCCAGGCACAGGGGAGGGAAGGCAATGGTTAATCAAAGGGGGGAATCTTGAGTGACTGTAAGAAAGAGGAGCCTGACCCCCTCTTCAAGTTCTCGGCTCCGAGGCTCCCTTCTCCTGGAGCTTTTTCTTTCTGTCCTTTCTTAAATAAACTCTATTTGCTCTGTTTGCCTCTGTGTCTTACGGTTTCATTCTTTGACTCTGAGAGGACATGAGCCCTATATCCACCAAACTGGCATCAGCAGAAGGCACGTCTGGGATTGATCAGGAGCAGGATAAGATCACCACCGAGGTAAGCACTCTGTTCTGAAAGCCTCTGCAATGCACAACTTGCTTCTTTCTATCCCTTTCTTTCTGGAGGATAATAAACTGGGCATCCATTGGTCACCTAAGCATGATTAGTGCAACCGGTAGTCTGAAGTCTTGGATGACAGATTTCACATCCTTTTACAGTTCCTAATCCCCTGCCTTTGGGTCAGGCATATGAGGCTCTGTAAGGGTCATTTCTAATTTCTCTGTCCTGGCTTGGAGTGTGTCTGGCGCTAGTAGACAGTTGCCCTCTGATCCTGGTTAACTGTGGTTGCGAGGAGTTGAGTGAAGGAGTGAAGTAACTGAGAAATTCTGGCCAGGGCCACTCCCTGGTGTATCTCAAAGGCTTCTTTCCTACCTCTTCTCTCGACAGCTCTTAGGGGTATCCTACAAGTAACCAGTTGATTGGATGGTGCTGAGCAAATGCTCCAGAATATACCTCTGTGTGAGCCAAAATCTTCCTCCAATGCTAATTCCTCCTGAGCACCCCCTTCCCTTGCTGAACAGACTCTAACCATTGAGAAAGGGACATTTTGTAAAGAGTGGTTAATGAGAAAGAGCCTAAGACCCCTGTCTTCACAAACTGGGACTGTGCTAACTTTTCCTTAATGGGTAAACCTGACAGTGGCTATCATGGCTGCTGATTTTAAGACTCAGGTGATAGGCTTGCTGGGCAGGCAGGACTGATCCCCCTTCACCTAGGTGTTGGGAATGTCAATCCTGACTTGCTCCAGTTTCCTTTCTGTGGGAGAAAGTTGGTGCGTGGGACAGAGAAAGGCTTGAGAGGAAGGCTGCCTGGGGCGACTCCAGTGCTGCAAGAAGGTCTCTTGTCCAGAGTCTATCTATTTCTCTTTGTTTCTGACTGACTTGGCCCCATGGTGGAGGGCACCCTCACCCGATGAACCTTGGATCTTGAGACAAAGTCTTGTTCTGATCTAAGGCCTTTGGGAAGGAGTGACCCATTAAACCCCAGAGTGTCTCTTCTGAAATGTCTGTCCCCAATATCCACCTCTTAAACAGGGACCCCTTGTGAGAGATTGCCAAGATAGAGCTCCTCTAGCTTTAACACCGTTTCTTCTGTAACCTCCTCATCTGGCAGGGAGAAATCGAAAAGTTCTGTCTCAAGAGTAAACCACCTCTCATCTCTCCTAGTTCAGGAAGCCAAATCGTTTGCCTTCTCTAGAGGGGAATCTCACCCGGAGCACTAACAGGCTTGCTTCCCACTTCAAATTGAGAAGCATAATATAGAATCATGGGCCTATGAGTATGAGAACTAAAGGAAAGAGAATCATGTAAGACAAATTTAAAAGGCACAACTAGTTGGCAAATATCCTCACTTAGATTATCCTCCATGCTGCGTGGGGCCTCAACCACAGGTCATGAAAGGAAAAGGGAAACTACTGACTGCTAGAGGCTCCAAGACTGTAGGCTGCTTTTCTACTGTGGGGCATTGTAGTTTTAGAGTGGCCAAGGGAATACCAGTAAATGGCCACTAAGACTGGATTCCCCTAGGTCTTTGGCATGTAGCAAACAAAGACCTTTGCATCCTCACTGGTAAGGCATCAATAAATCCAGTAGGGTATAATGAGAGATGGGATTGATGACTTTCAGAAGCTCAGTAAGGGAGAGGTCCCTACGTCCATGTGAGAGCTTCATTCCCCGGTTATGCCAGCCCCACCACTAGCCTGCATAACCCAAAAATGCCCAAGAAAAGCACCTCATTTTCTTGGCCACCAGAGAAAAGAACAAATTTTAATATCATTTTGCAGCTTTTTTTTTTCAAAAAGGGAAGGAAATGCCTGCTAGTTACCTGCCTGTTAGCCATCTAAAATGCAAACTGCATGAGCTAGAGCCTAAGCCAGTTTGAGACGGAGGGGGGGGAAGTTTGAAGTGCCGTCTTTTAAATTCAACTAACTATGAAGCCTAAGTGATTTTATTTACTCCATTCTTACACTTTGAGATTCTAGCAGGATAGGTGGGAAGGATCTGGAAAGGCCAGCTGCTCCAGGTTCCAAGTCTTCCAACCTTTTGAGATGCTTGAGGCCCACAGTTGGGGCTGGAGTGGTGGTTCAGCACTTAAAGTGCTTGCCTGGCATGTGCGAGGAGCTGGGTTCAAGCCCCAGCACCACATACACAGCGAAGTATCATAGAAACAAAGGCCAAATGAAAAGCTAAATAAAGTTGATTCTTTCCATTAAAAGCAACAAATAAGAGGCCTACATTCTTGTATTTTAGGAACAAGGCAACTGGGACTCAGCTTTAGGAAGCTGATGGGACACATCCAGGAATTATCAGGACACACTAATTCCTGCAGAGTTTTCTCTTCTCTTCATTTGGGCACAAAGAAAGATGCCATCTATGTTTTCTTTATTCTTAAAATAAACTTCCTGAGGCTTTCACAAGGTCTCATTCTTTCAATGCCTGGGCTAACTCTAACTCTGACTCAAGAGTGCATTTTGGTCTGCTAATGATGTTGACATGCTCCTTTACTAGAGTAAATATGGCCGTTTCATTTTTTGGGTTTTGAGCTCTGTTTTACTGGTGAATTTACCTATCTTTTTATGCACCTAAATTTATTTTTCGGTCAGTCTTGTTTCATCTAAATAGAATTTTTAATCCTGGTTTTTCACTACTGTTTTTATTCAGAGGTCAAATATTCAAAGAAAGGAACTAATAGCTGTGTTTCCTGTTGGGTTTTTGTGTGCACACCTGTCTTGTATGTTTGTGTACATGTGTGTAATATTTTGTGTCAACATGATACCAAATTGGCTTATAAATGAGTGCTGGTAAATTAAATTTAAGAGAAAATGGATCCAAATGACTTTTAATTCACATGACTTAAATGTTTAGAAAGAGATTCAATTTAAATTGGTTAAACATAGGAGTAAAGGTGTGCTTAAGATTACTAGTCCACATGTTTTTCTAGGTGGTCAATCCATAGAGTATGGTTTCTATAAGTGTCTAAATAGTAATGTTCATTGCTTCTAGGATTTTTCTTCAACGGGGAGAAATGGCTTGTGACGTTTATCTACACATGTCTGATATCTTGGTCTTATGAGTAACCTAAATTTAACTGTTAAATATAAGTGAATAGGAGTCTAGGAACAGTGGCTCAGAGGTTACGGCGCTTGCCTGGCACGTGCAAGGATGTAGGTTCGGACTGCAGCACCACATATACAACAGTGTTGAAGCAATGAAAGCCACATGAAAGCTAAATGAAATGGATTCTCTTTCTCCCTCACTATCCCTCTTTCTTTAAAAAAAAGAGTGAATTAGATTTAACATAAATGGGATTAATCTTTATAAATTTATTTGTTAGAGGATACATCTGATTAATTTGCAAACTCAAAATACTAAAACATCAACCACTGGGGCTGAAGCGGTGGCTCAGCAGTTGCAGTGTTTGCCTGGCATGCACTAGCACAAGAGTTCAAACCCCAGCACCACTTACACAGCTAAGTATAGGAACAATGAAGGCCACATGGGAAACTAAGTAAAACTGATTCTTTCTTTCTCTCTCTCTCATTGTCCCTCTCTCTTAAAAAGAAATCAACTGCTGAGTAAATTTGAGTACGCTTGACTTCTTAGTTTCTATAAGGTGAGATATTTGGTTTTATTATGTGTGTTTTTATAAACAGGTAACCAAAAAAAGGTTTTTTTTTAAGATTGCTTGGTTTCTATATCTTCTTTAAAAACAAGGTTATTAAGCTAAAAGTCTAACAGGTATAATTCAATACACAAAAGTACAAAAGATTTCAGCTGTGTTTCAATTAACATTACTGTAAGTAATGAAGCATTTGATCTTATTAAGAGGAATAATTAGAAAATTCAGAAATTTATAAGGATTATTTCAAAATATAGATTTAGGAAATGTTCAATAATAGAAAAGAGATATAAAAATAAATAAGTAGGGAAATATACTTTGGCATGAAAATTAAAATAAATGTTTCTAGATGAGAAAATAAATAAGCTATAGTGTCTAAGTTACACAAGGTTTGTGGAGGACAAATCTCAAAGTTTTTTCATGATTAAGTTGTCAAATATTAATGTACTGCTATAAAACCAAAATTTAATTCTGTATGAGTTAAAGTAATAAGTTTTCTTAAAACATTGATCTGTCCTTGTGTATTAAGATGATTCCTGGTGTTATAGGGAAATTAAGTCTAATAGGGTTTGTTTTAAAGTCTTTTAAATGATAGCTCTACAACTAGTTAAATAAGCAATTTTTGTTTTAGGTTATTACAATATAGCTGACACCTGAATATATGTAACTAGAAATACATTGAAGAATAAAATGTTCATCTGAGCCTTTAGTGTCGTGCAAGTTTGTGGAATTGAAATTTATGTAGGATTACAACAATGTGACCAATATGCTCTCTTTTATATATTATAAAAATGCCAGTCTGCCATTTACACACCTGGCTTATATCTGTTTGGTTTAACTACACAAATGTTTCGTTGTTAGATAAATGAGATGCATTTATACATCAGATGATGTCTATTTCTGATCCTTAACACTGTTTCCTAAGTGTATACTTTAAAAGTTAAATTTAGTTACTATAACAACACCTGTGTCATTGACACATACTAGGTTTTTTTGAGTTAGATATATTTATGTCCTCTAGCTATACAAGTCTCTTTAAATGTAAACGTTAGGGAAGCACTTTACCAAGCTGGTGTTTCCAAACTAAAGTTGTCTGCAGCAGTAGTCTCTTTCAGACTTAATAGAAGCAATAAATCTTTGGGGGATTTATTTATGTTATTTAATATTTTGCAATTGGATAAAAATAAAGGGTCATCAATGTTCTGTATCATTTATTTTGTTTCTTTCCACTAGGGTGGAAATTTGAAGGCATTTTTGAAGGACAAAGGGGAGAGCCTAGTTCTGTTGAGGGTTGACAATCTGGAACATAAAGACATTTTGCTACTTTTTTCAAAGGAAGAGGGATGAGAACTCACTTATCTCTTGATTGATGTTAAAGATCTGGGATTATAAAAATTATGCTTCTCGGTTCATAACTATTATGCAAACCAAGTATTTTTGTTCTTATTTTTCATTTTGTATTTTTTTTCTTCTAAAACCTTTTAACTGTTGTCTGAGTGCTTTGTAGAAATATAACTTCTATAACAACCTGAGTTAATTTGAGGTAACAAGCCATTGCAGGATTTAAGTCTGGCTTCTAATCTAATACTGATCCCAACTAAATAAAAGTTGTAAGTAACTGTAAAATTATAGACTTTATATATAACTCCTACTAAAGGACTGGACAGTTTTAACCCATTTGGTCTTAAACACCTGGCAGGAAAGTATAACCAAAGTATGGCCACATGTGGGCATTTTAAAAGATGATTCTTTAGGTCCTATATCTTAACTACAGCTCAAGAGGACATCTGTGACTTTATAAAAATTACATGCTATGTGCCCCGCAACCATCCATGCAATACATTTTAGGAGTCCAGAAGCTAAATGAGGAGTGGTACCTGGTTCTCCAAGACCCTAAAGTAGTTAATGAAGCAGTCATTCCCCTCTACCCTGTGATGTCTAACCCTTATGCTCTGTCATTTGAGATCCCAGATGCTGCTGCTTAGTTTACAGTATTAGATTCCTCCTTTTCTGTGTATCCCTAGACTCTCAATCACAATACTTGTTTGTCTTTGAGGAACCAGTGGATCTCAATTAACCTGGTTCCTTCCTCTCTCAGGCTCAATATTGATTTCATTCTGACATTAGTTTTGTTAATATCTTAGTTCAGCTGATTCTTTTCCAAGTTAAAATCTGTTGAACTCCCAATGATGATGAAGATGGAGCCACCCACGAGCACTCCAGACAGCCTTTATTGTGGACCCCTTAATTGACCCTAGCATTCTTGGAAGGAAACCAAGCTGCTTGCCCCAATTTGCCCCTTCTCAGCCTGAAGCAGCTAAATAATGGTCATCGCCCAATTTCCCCCTTTTCTACAGCAGTAAAAGTTTCCTTAATTGGGGGGGGGGGATGAGGCCAGGGGAAGGTTAGGCAGTCAGTATAGGCAGAATAGTGGGGTCAGTAAGGAGGAAATTGGCTAACAGTTATTTTATCTAAGAGGGCAAAGAGCATCCGCTATTATAACCCCTTGTGCTAACAAGGCCCTCTGCTAACAACAGTGTTTCAGACACAGCATCTCCTCTGCTGATAAAGGTGCTGTGGGCACAAGACAAAAGACTAGATCAGACCAGAGCTCCTGAGCCCTACTCACAGGCATGGGGGAGGGAAGGCAATGATTAATCAAAGGGGGGAATCTTGAGAGACTATAAGAAAGATGAGCCCTCTTTGAGTTCTTGGCTCCGAGACTCCGTTCTCCTGGAGACATCTTTCTTTATCCTGTCTTAAAAAAACTCTGCTCTGCTTGCCTCAGTGTCCCTTGGTTTCATTCTTCCACTCCAAGAAACTGGCATCACTTTGACAGATGCTTAGTCTCATTCCCAAATCCAGGTTTTAGTGAACATGCTTCAGGACACATGCAAGTGTGGGTCCTCTCCACAGGAGCTTGCTCCCCTGACTGTCTGTGCAGAGGAAGGACTGCTGAATCAACCACACTTCATTTTTGGGGGGAGCCTCCATGCTGCTTTCCATAATGCCTTGCCTGGTGTGCAAGGCCTCCTTTGCCTCCTCAACAGCCCTTCACCTGTGTGGCTTCAGCCCATTCTGATGGCAGTAGCTGTTGCTTCCCTAGCCATCTGCATGTCTAGCCTGACCAAGGTCTTCTGGTGTGTTCCCCTGTAGGCCCCAGCTCCTTGGTCCCCATGGTCTGCTCCCTTCCCCAGGAGCACTGGAGCTCCAAGCTCCCTGAGACCCACAGCAGGCTCCCTTCCCCCGGAAGACTGGAGTTCTGGTATCCCTGCGCCTGCAGTCTGTTCCCTTCCTTGGGAGGACAGAAGCTCACAGCTCCCTGTGCCCCACATGCCCCATAGCCTGCTCCCTTCCCCAGGAGAACTGGAGCTCTGGAGTCCCTGTTCCCTGTGACCTGCTTCCTTCCCTAGGAGGACAGGAGCTCACAGCTCCCTGTCCCTGTGCCCTTGTACCCAACAGCCTGCTCCCTTCCCCAGGAGGACTACAGCTCTGGGGTCCCTGCACCTGCAGCCTACTCCCTTCCCAGAGCACAAGTCCTGGGCCACGCCAATTGCTTTGCCAAGGTTTGCTTTTTTGGCCCATGCTGTCCGTGTTGTTTCTAGGAAATGACCACCAACCCCTTCAGGCTTCCTCCCTCATGCCCCAGGGTTTCCTGGCTGCAGGTCCACACCTTAGCCCACTCAGTCCATTTCCATGTAAAATGTACCTACTTGCCCAGCATTTCCAGTTTTCCCAACTCTATTGCTCGAAGTTTTTCTTCACCCGCTACATGTTGTCCACATTAGTGACCAGCGACCACCATAAGAACACAGATGTGTTTCTGGACTTCTGTGTCTTCCACAGGTCCACACCTGTGGTGTGTTTATGCCAATGCCATGCTGCCTTGATTACTGTGGGTGCATGAGATGTCTAGAGTCCATTAAGTGCCAGGTGGTCATGGAACTATGACTCTCCTTGCAGGTGTCCCCCAGATAGACCCTCTGGAGAGTTTCTCTGACTGCCACAGCCAATGCCCCACTGTCAGCATAAAGAAGCAAGGCCGGTTACGGCCCTTTGCCCCCAAAGGCAGTCAAGGACCTCTTCAGAGGGGAACTGAGGCAGGAGATAGAGTACTTATAGGCAGATAGAATTGGGGACCTCAGAGAATGGGATCCCACCACCTCAGACTAAAACCCTTTGCTAAAATCTTTTTGTCTTTTGGCTGCCTGAATGGAAGTCCCCACTCATACATAGGTGACCAACTCGTGTTCTTGGCAGGAGCATCTTAACCAAATTCAATGCCTCCATCCATTTTAGCACCCACCTTAGCTTCCACCCTCCTTTATCCTCTCATGCCATCCAGAAGCCTTTCCTTCCCCTCTAACACCCCTGTCAGCTCTCCTCCCTGAGGTGTCAGCCACAATGTGGGACATCTCCATGCCCACTGTGACCACCCACCATGCTCCAGTTATAATTTCCCTACAAGACCCTGCCTCTAGCTAAAGCTATCACCTCTCTGGCTGCTTGGATTATAACCAGGGAACCTTCTTCCTATGAAGAATTAATAATTATGTCCATTTACACACTTTGGATAAAAACTTCATTATATCCCTTTGGAGTCTAAAGTGATGAATATGGAAAATTACCAGAAATCACTCCTGTGAGCCAGACAGCAAAGTCCCTACTCACCGTTTCAAAATCTATCAGAAAAATCACACTCTACTGAAACTCCTGTTTTAACCAGAAAACTCACACCTTGGCCCCCTCCCCCGTCATTCCCTCTATATCTATCTCCAGCTGTAAGCAGCAGAGGGGTCCCAGTCTCCACGTCCCCCTCGCCTCGAGCCGTAGGTTTCTCCTAAATAAAGCAGTGTTACTGTCGAGCCACGGCTCTTCTCTCTCTCCTTCACCTCTTTCCTTACAGTGAGTTTGTGGGAAGCGCATAAGCTGGGAAGTGCGGATGCCTCCAGCTTTGTTCTCCTTCAAGAAACTTTGGGCAATTTGGAGGGTTTGTGGTTTTATATGACTTTCAGAACTTTTTTATTTCTGTGGAAAATGACATTGGAATTCTAATGGTGGCAGCACGGGGTGGAAGCTCACTTGAGAGCAGGCACATGTTGATGCAGGTCCTCCTGAGGCAGGGGCACATGACACTCCTCCGTCTGTCTGCATCAATCCAATCTAGCTACGTTTGGAGGCTGCAGTGTGTGGGTCTTTTACCCCTCTGGTTGACACTGTTCCTGAATTGACTGGTCTCTCATCTCCTTTCTGGGTAGCACGTTGGAAGCAAAGTGAGCAGAAGTGGAGGAGCGGCCTGCCTTGCCCCTGGCTGCACACCATCCGCGTGGGCTGACCACAGCCTGCATTGTCCTGGCACACTTCCTTCTGCACCATATGTTGACCAGCTGGGTGACGGCAGCACCCTTGAAGGCTCCCAAAAACTTCCTCTATACCTGCTGAGACACTCATGGAATCACCCTTCCTTTAGTGGACACACTGCATGGCTGCATCACAGCTCTGACCCCTGCTTGCAGAGCCATCCATGTCATTCAGGGCTGTGGGCTTTCCATCTTCTCATAGCAGCCTCGTCTATCTTTGGTAAGGGGCAAAGCTGCCTCCTCGCATAAGTCTGCAAGCCTTACCCCCTCACTTTTCTGAAAGGCTTTGAGAACCTTCAATGTTAATTCTTTTCCAAACATGTGGTAGATCTCGCCAGTAAAACCCCAATCCTGAGTGTTCTACAATGGAAGGCATTTGATAATTGATTCAGTCTCCTCACTTGCCATGCACCTGTTCAGATTTTCAGTTTCTTCTTGAGTCCATCTTAGTAGACTGTACACTTCTAGGGATTTAGTGCTTTCTTCTAGGTTGTCCAGTTTCATGGCACATAACTGTTCCTATTATATCTTATATGCCAATGGAGTAGTTGTAATGTCTCCTCTTTCATTTGTAATTTAATTTGAGTTTTTCTTCATTTTCTTAGGCTAGCTAACGATTTGTCAATTTTGTTTATTTTTTCAAAAAACCAACCCTCAGTCTTTGGCTTTTTCTGTTGTTTTTGTAATCTCTATTTCACTTAATTATGTTTTTGTTTCTAATATTGCTTTTTATTGAATTTTCTCATTCCTGGAGGTATAATGAGGGTGTCTATTTCAGATCTTTCATTTTTTCCTCATGTTGGCATTTATCACCACAAACTCCCTTCTTAAAACTTCTCTTTCCATGACCCAGAATGTTTGGTGCATGTTTTCATTTCTATTTGTCTCAGTTTTTTAAATTTGTATTTGATTTCTCTTTTGACCTTGAATGTTCAAGAGCATGTGGTTCAACTTCCATGAGTCTGTGAAGTTCCCACTTTTTTCCTAATTTTTTTTCTGGTTTCCTAACATCATAATAAGAAAAGGCACAGATGCATTTCAGTCCTGCTAAATTGTCTGGGATGTACTCTGTGGCCTATCCAAGCTCTATCCTGGAGAGCATTGCTAGCGTGCTAGGAAGAGCACATTCTGCACCCACAGACAGAAGGCGCTGTATGTCTACTGGGTCCATTTGGTCTAACAGATGCCCACTGTCTCCTCACTGATGTTTGGATGATCTCCCCATTGTCGAGAGCAATGTCTGGATGTCCTACTCTTACAGCTTGCTGCTTCTCCCTTCTGTTCAGTTACACTTGCTCTGCTGTCTGGGCGCTCTGATGTTGGGTGCACATTTGTTCATAGACTCTGTATGCTACTGAGGAACAATCCCATTATTAATATCCTGTGATCTTCTTTGACTCCCTCTCCCATTAGGGTGTCTGGCAAAGTTCATCTGGCTCCTGGGAGTACGGCTAGCTCTTTTCTCTGCCCCTCAGGTGAGCAGATCAGAAGCTGCAGGGAGTGTTTCTCCCAGCCTACGCTTCCATGCTGTTCTAGGATCCAGGTGTCTTGTGAAGATTGCCCTCTGTCCTGACCCTGGGGCCTCTGTGTACAGTTCAGCCCTTGGTCTCCACCAGGGGTTGTCATTACCCACCTGCTGTTCCCCTCTCCATTCTCTCTAGGGCTTTCTGTCCCCTCTCCCCTCTATAGGACTCTCTGGTCCCCTCTCCACTCTCTGTAGGACTCTGTCCCCTCTCCACTTTCTCTAGGGCTCTCTGTTCCCTCTCCACTCTATAGGACTCTCTGGTCCCCTCTCCACTCTCTGTAGGGTTCTCAGTCCCTTCTCCACTCTTTCTAGGGCTCTCTGGTCCCCTCTCCACTCTCTGTAGGACTCTATCCCCTCTCCACTCTCTCTAGGACTCTCTGGTTCCCTCTCCCCTCTCTCTATGGCTCTTTTTCCCCTCTCCACTCTATAGGACTCTCCAGTTACCTCTCCACTGTCTCTAGAGTTATCTGTTCCCTCTCCACTGTCTCTAGGGCTATCTGTCCCCTCTCCACTCTCTCTAGGGCTCTCTGGTTCCCTCTCCCCTCTCTCTATGGCTCTTTTTCCCCTCTCCACTCTATAGGACTCTCCTGTTCCCTCTCCACTGTCTCTAGGGTTCTCTGTCCCCTCTCCACTCTCTCTAGGACCCTCTGTTCCTCCTCTCCACTCTCTCTAGGGCTCTCTGTCCCCCTTCCACTCTCCCTTTGACTCTCTGCTCCCCTCTCCACTCTCTCTAGGACTCTTCTTGTTCTCCCTACCCCCCCCCCATCTCTCTAGGGTTCTCTGTTCCCTGCTTATGTGTTGGTCTATTTGCTGTCTGGAATTCCTTTAGGGTTTCTCAGCCCTATTTACTCTTTTCCTTTTATTGCTCTGTCTGGGTGATTTCAAATGACTTTGAATCCCTTTTTTCTCTCTTAGTCTCATGGAGTTTGCTGTGGAAGCTTTCAGTGCTGTTTTCGGTTTGGTTCTTTCACGGAAGTCCTATCTCTTCCTGAACTTTCCTCTTGTTTGTGCAGGTTTTCTGATTCTCTTCAATGTCCCTGTGTATCTGAGGCCTGCTGGCATGGCAGTGCTTTGAGTTCCTTGCCATCCAGACAGTCCTTGGGTCTGTCTTTTGTGCTGGTGGCTGGTGCCTTCTGTGTTCTTCAGTGGTGGCTACTCCCCTGGTTATGGGAGACCTCTGTGGTTTGGAGTACTGGCTTCAACAGGGGTTGGTCCTCCAGAGGGCATGTGTGTGTGGGGGGGGGTAGGGTCAGTGGGTGAGCTCGAAGCTTCATTTCTTAGGGGATGGGGAGATGTCTGTTACCTTGTCCAGTACCTGAATACGTAGCTGTAGGCCTGGATCCTAGGTACACAGAGGCCATCCTGGAACCACAGTCCACTGAGACTGGCCTGGAGCCTAAGCCTACAGAGACCCATCTGATACTTCAGTCTGAATCCACAGAGGCTAGCCTGACACTGGTTACTGGATTCTTGATCCCATCCAGGGTGGCCAACCTAGTATCAGGATTCATGGTGGCAGACCTGATACCTGAAGTGGCCTGGAGCGGGGGTCTTCAGGCAGCAGCCTTTGCCTGGGCTGTGGGAGCTAACCTGGGGTGAGGAGTAGCTGGGGCCAGCCTGGCACTCTGGTGGGCCTGCATCCTGGCTCTGAAGGTCACTGAGTTAGGCCTGGAGCTGGGGTCCAAAGGAGAGTCAGATGGTACTTCGTTCTCATTCTCCCCAAGCTGTGGGTGCAGGACTGGGATGAGGGCATGTGTGGGTGAGGTGAGCTTTCCTCCTCTCTTCAACTCAGCTTGTTTCTCTCCACCAGACTCCACAGTCTCTTTTTTTTTATTTTTTTTAAGAGAGAGGGACAGTGAGAGAGACAGAGAAAGAGAGAAACAACTTTATTTAGTTTTTCACATGGCCTTAGTTGTTCCAACACTTAGTTGTGTACGTGGTACTGGGATTTGAACCCGGGTGCTCTTGCTTGCCAGGCAAGCGCCGAAACCACTGAGCCACCGCTCCAGCCCCACAGTCTCTTATCTGGATCCCCCAGCTCTTGTGAGGGTGTTGCCAGAGTAGATCATCTTCAAACTGAAGTCTCTGCAGAGAGGAGAATGGAACCCATCACCCTCCTTGGGCTGTTCTCAAACTATCTTTCAGAATTCATGGACGCTTGTTATCTAGCATACTTGTATAAAACCCATCTAATAAAATTACCAACACATCCTTAGTGAGGTTCTAAGAATGATTTTCCTGTTTGGAGAGATTCAGATTCACTTTGGGGGTTTCAGCAGTAATAGGGAATGCCTACCTCCCAGCTGCCTGTTGCTGTTTCTCCAAAGTGCAGAAATGACTGGAGTTGAATTTTTTCAGGATCTTTCCTTGTCCTTAATATTTTTAGCATATGTTCTAAAGTTATGCTATTTAAGAGGGAGTCAAATGTCACTAGACAAATTCATTTCTGCATCAGAAATACACCATTCAAAAGTACATGTGGCTGAATATTCATATTACGGACAATAACAGGTCAAATTTTAAGCTGAAATGATCTTCAAGAAGGAATGACAGAGAGTGAAGTCAGTGGGGAAAGTTCACAATTACTCTCTACTTCTTCAAGAATCATGCACATGTGGTTTTTAAGAAAGAAAAGATGCAGCATAACAGAAGTTTTTATTTCACTGAAGCCAAAGCCAGACTTATCTTCATGATAACAATGAAACTCTATTGGTCTGATTTTGTACCACTATATAAGTATATTTCAAAATGTATTTTCAAATAATAGTAATAATAATTTTAAAATCCCAGTTTTCACTTTATTTTTAGCTGTCTAAACTTAGCCCAAGCCCTCTGGCTGGCTTTCATAAGCTTGAAAACAAGCCAGGCACTTTTGAACAAGAATTTTCTTCCTTAGGGAGTTTGTGGCTCAGGAGATTGGTAACAGGATCTGGAGGCTTGGTGAGCTTTGGACGCAGCATGTATCCATGGGGCTGGGCTGGCACTGGGTGCGGGGTCTCCAGATCCCTGTCTGTGGCAGCAACCTGGCCTCTGGATTTGTGGAGGCAGACTGATGCCCTGGGGCTTAAGACCAGGCATCCTGCAGGGACTGCTGGGAAGCAGGGTCCACATTTGATCTGAAATGCTGCTCATAGTCCTTGCGCAGCCAAGGCTACATAGGGCTGTCAAACAAAGGAGGAAGCAGCACTGCCCTTAGTCCTCTAGGGAAATGCCTCCCCACTGCTCGCTGGAGGGAACAGGTAAGTCAGCGGATCACCACAGGCACAGGCCGCATGTGGCAGGCAGGGCCAGGAAGTCCCCCAGCGCCCACAGAGGTGATGGCAGGGCCAAGGGAGTCCCCGGCGCCCGTGGTGGCAGACACACAGGAGGAGTAGGCACACATAAAGCTCCTCCTCATAAATGCAGGGAAACTCTAGTCACACCAGGACCCCAATGTCCTTGGTTCCCTATGAAATAATAATCATTTTTACTTCAAATAATTTTAGAAAGAACAGAAACACGATTTTTTTAAAGGAAAACAAAATGAAAATTCAGAGTGTCACGATATTTGGACATGTAACAAATTGGAGAGATTCCATAGATTTACCTAAAAATAATTTGGCCTAATAAAATTTTCTTGGTCTGAGAAAAACTACAAAACTCCTGTCGTTTAATGAAATCTCATCCAACATAGCACTAATAAATCTAACCTCATCCTTCAAAACTGTGCTTTTGGACAGCAGGGCTTTACAATGTTGGACAGGAGCCACAGTAAATTGGCTCTTCCCAAGGCCTCAGTGAGTGTGTGGTCCTTTTCAATGCGAAAAACACACGGTTTGGGTTGTTATGGTTCATAATTAAATGAAATCTCAAACTACGTTGCACAGGATAGATGCCTGTGTGAGGAACATCGATCAATGCTCGAAGAGAATAAATGGAAGGTAGGCTGCTGTCCTAACGCTTGGGATTGGCTTACACGGAGGAGCCCGGTGCCGACGAGGCCTCTCCTTTGCCCAAGATGATGTTTCCCACTGCGAGTGCTCCTAGAATCTGCCTTCAATAGCACCTGTGAGGGTCCTGGGGGCATGGCAGAGCCGGGGAAGCCAGTTGAGACTGTCCTTGGTCAGGTTTCAGAAGCACCTGTTCTCCCAGGCCACCCCTGGAGCCAACGCCTCCATCACAGTCCATGGAGGAGGCTTCTTCTCCCCACATGGATCTCAGCACTGTGGAGAACAGCATTCCAAGGGGAGCATCCCGTCCTCAGCAAGGACTCAGGACAATGGCTCCTCCAGCACATGGCCAAAGAGAAATGCAATAGCCTGGGCCTTTGAAGGGGAAGCAAGAGCTGGGCTGCTCCTAGGGGAGAAGAAAGTCTTGTGTCAAGGTGGCCACCTGGGGTCACATTACAGATACAGAGGACTGGACAGCCATATTCGGAGCTGTGGCAATCACAGAAGTGCTTAGGAATGCAATTCAGCTCGCAGAGTGCACTGGTCCAGAACCAGTTTGTATGTGCTGAAGACCCCTTGGGGTCCCTGGGGACTGCTATGGTCAGAACTACCCCTGGCAGATTCCACAGCACCATCAATCTGCTCATTCCTGCATGTTACTCTAAGGCATTTTTCTGTCCTGCTCTTTGTTAGTTCCATCTGCAGGGCATGTCCTCAGCTAATGGCAGCCTTCTACCACTATGCTCACCAACTGTCACTGCTCCTGTGAGGACCTCAGTCCAGAGGCTTCAGTGGCTCTTCTCCTGTGGGTGGCATCTTCAAGGTGTGCATCTGGGTCACCATGCTCCAGTTGTGGACTCCAGTACCTGCTATCATTCAGTTTGCAATCATGTGGTCCAGGCACACTCACCATGCAGGCCAGTGAAGCTTTGGAGTATTTAAGTTTCAGTTTGATACTGCTGCAAGCTTTACTTGTGAGGCCAAATCATTTTAGTTCCTGATCTGTTTCGTGGTGGCAAAGCGTGATAAATAAAACATGCCATTTGTCACTCATGCAAAACAAACACTGATGGATCCTCTCACTGCCAAGTTAAAGAAGACCCCAGCAGGTTCATAGACTGCTACTCAATGCAGAAGTAACGAGAAAACACATAGGCCTTGAGTACAGGTTGGCCAAGAACCTCAGAAGGTGCCATGGACCTTTCTAGACAGCATTCATTGCCTGTTTGCCCAGAAGCCTGTCAGGGCAGGGAGAGTATCCCAGCATCCCCAGACCCCACACCCTCCTCAAGCTCTTGCACTCTGCGATGGAGTGCAGTCTTCATGTGTTGGTCAGCTTTCTGTCCCTGTGATCAAAATGCCTGACAAGAACAGGTCTTAGAGAAGGAGAAGTATACCTTGGCTCTTGGTTCCAGAGAATTCAGTCCATGGTCAGATGGCTCCAGGACAGAGACCTTGTGATAGACATTATGTGTCATGACCTTCTGGGATTTATCTGTGAGGTGAAAGATTGATTCACCATGCACAAATCGATGTGAAATCCCACATTAAACAAGAAATGAAAAGATCATTCTCAATTCAACCAAGGCAGAAAAAATATTTAACAAAATTCAACATAATTTGATGACTAAAATCTCTCAACAAGGGCTGGAGCGGTGGCTCAGCAGTTATGGCGCTTCCCTGGCATGTGTGAGGAGGTGGGTTCAAACTCCAGAACCACGTACACAACGAAGTGTCGGAGCAATGAAAGCCATGTGAAAAACTATAAAGTTGATTCTCTCTTTCTCTCACTGTCCCACTCTCTCAAAAAAAAAAAAAAAACACACACACACACACACACACTCTCAACAAATCAGATTTAGAAGGAAATTTCAAGGTAATAAAAGAACACTTGAAAGTTGCACAGCTAGCATCACAATAAATGGAAACGCAGGAGCTTGCTCCTGGATGCCGTGCAGGATGAGAATGTGTCCTCCCTCTGCCATCACAGTCCTCCCAGGATGGAGAGGAGCAACAGGAGTGGGAAAGCCTGTGCTGTTTGCAGACGTGACACACTGTACATGGGAGACCTAAGGAGCACGCACAGCAATCAACATCAGCTGCAACTCATGACATTCCCAGAGAGTAAAGTTCTTAAGAACAGGTTTAACCGTGGAGAGGAAAGCTGTGTACTCTATAACTGTAAAGCAGGATGGTTTTATTCTCAAGTTTAGGGGATGTTGAAATCGCCATATGATGGAGTGCTGAGCCTCCTTCTGGCAGTCCAGGTGTTCTGGTTTTGTATTTAGGTCTTTGATCCACTTCAGTTGACTTTTGTGCAGGGTGGGAGACAGGGCTCCAATTTCATTCCTCTGCATGTACATATCCAGTTTCCCATCACCATTCATTGAAAACGCTGTCTTCTCTCCAACGTAAGTTTCTGCACCTTTGTTGAGAATCAGCTGACTATAAATATGCAGGTTTGTCTCTGTCTTCTATTCAATTTCATCAGTCTGTTGGTCTGTTTTGAAAGCAATACCATGCTGGGTTTATTTTATTTTATTTTATTAAAGAGAGAGAAAGAGAGAATCAGTCTTTAGTTTTTCTCATGGTTTTCATTGCTCCAATACTTAGTTGTATACATGGTACTGGGTGTTGAATCTGCATACTTGCACATGCCAGGCAAGCACCACAACCTCTGAGCCACCACTCCAGCCCCCATGCTATTTTTGTTACTGTAGCTCAGTAGTGTAATTTAAGGCCAGGTATTGTGATGTCTAAAGCATTGCTTTTTTTAAAATACTCTTTTCATATAATCTTTATTATTTCTTTATTTTGTGATACTGGGGATAAAACTCAGAACCCTGAGCATGGTAGGTAAGTGCTCTACCACTGAGCCAAATCCCCAACCTCCATCCAGCATTGTTCTTCTTGCTCAGGATTGCTTTGGTTGTTCTGGGTCTTTTATTCTTCCTAGTGAATTTAAGACTGCTTTATCTAGCTCTGTGAAAAATGTCATTGGCATTTTACTGGGGATTGCATTGAATCTGTATAATGCTTTTAGTAGTGTGGCTATTTTGACAATATTCATTCTGCCTATCCAAGAACCTGGGAGGTCTTTCCATCTTCAAAGGTCTTCTTCAATTTCTTTTTTCAGTGTTCTGTTGTTTTCATTGTACAGGGCTTTCACCTCTTTGGTTAGATTTATTACCAAGTATTTTAATTTTTTGAGGTTATTGTGAATAGGATAATTTTCCTGATTTCTTTCTCAGTAGATTCATTGTTGTACTATAGGAAAGTTATTAGTTATCATTGAGATTATATGTTATATTATATGTTATATGTTGATATTATATCCTGCTACTTTACTGACTTTTTTATCAACTCTAGAATTCTTCTTTTGGAGTTTTTTTTTTTTTTTTTTTTTTTTTTGGTGTAGGGGAGGTCTGCTAAATATAGGATCATTTCATCAGCAAACAGATAATTTAACTTTCTCTTTTCCTATTTGTATCACTTTAATCCCCTTTTCTTACCTGATTGTTGTGGCTAGAGTTTCAAGGACTATGCAGAATAGGAGTGACAAGAGTGGACATTCTTGTCTTATTCCTCCTTTTAGAGGAAATGCTTTCAGCTTTTCTTCATTTGGTATATTGTTGTCTTTGGGTTTGTTGAGTATTATAATCTTTATGATATTGAGGTAGGTTCCTTCTATCCCTAGTTTCTCCAGTGTTTTTAAAATGAATAGGTGTGGAGTTGTATCAAAGGCCTTTATCACATCTATTAAAAGGATCACAAGATTCTTGTACTTAATTCTGTTTGTGTAGTGAATCATATTCATTGATCTGTGTACATTGAACCAACCTCTGTCCCTGGGATGAAACCTACTTGATCACAGTGTACTATCTTCTTAATGTGTTTTTGAATGTGGTATAGTTCAATAAATTAGATCAAGAATCAATAAGTGGGATGACACCAAATTTAAAAGCTTCTGCACAGCCAAGGACATGAGCAAGAAGAGAGAAACTACAGAATGGGAGAAGATCTTTGTCAGCTCCTTCTTTAACAGTGGACTAATATCCAGCATACATACAGAACTCAAAAAACTTAACACCAAGAAAACAATAACCCAATCAATAAATGGGCAAAAGAATTTAACAGACATTTTTCAAAAGAAGAAATACAAATGGTCAATAGATGTATGAAAAAATATTCAACATCACTGGCAATCAGGGAAATGTCAATCAAAACTACACTGCAATTTCATCTCCAGTTAGAAAGGCAATCAAGAATACAAATAATAATGAATGCTGGCAAGGATGTGGGAGGAAAGAAACACTCATACATTGGTAAGGGGACTGAAAATTAATACAACCACTTTGGAAAGCAGTTGGAGATTCCTCAAATGACTACAAATAGAGCCACCATATGACCCAGCTATTCCATTTCTTAGTATTTATCCAAAAGTACTAAAAACTTCAATGTTTGTAGCAGCATAATTCACAACAGCCAAGTTATGGAACTAACCCAGCTGCCTGTCAACAGATGAATGGATAAAGAAAATGTGGTACATACACAATGGAGTTCTACTCAGCCATAAAGAAGAATGGAATAAGGGCATTTGCTGGCAGATGGATGGAACTGGAGAACATCATGCCCAGTGATGTAAGCCAGGCTCAGAAAGTCAGAGGATGGAGTGTTTTCTTTCATGTGAAGAAGTGAGAAGGGAAAAAGGAAACTTTAAAAAAGCAGACAGAGCCCATGAAAACAGATTAGACAATCAGTGGAGTAGAGGAAGGTGATGGAGGAGGTGGGAGGATGACAGAAACAGAGAGGAACTGCAGAACAAAATTGACCAAATGATGCTTTGTATCTTCAGGACTATATCACAGTCATTTCCACCTTTATGAATATCTGCGAAGTATGAATTTGAAAAATAAATAAATAAATAGAAGGAAGACAAACAGAGGAGGGAAAAGGGAGGAAGGAAGTGAAGGGAAGAGGAAGCACGGGGCACTGAAATGGAGCCAGATATATCCATGCATGTGCGATCATGTCAAAATGAACCCCAACCCTGTGTAACCATAAGACACTCATGAAACCCCTAAAAATAAATTTTACATTATAGAGTAAAAAATGAAATTTCTTCAGATATCTAGAAAGAATAAACAAAAGTACTTACACATGGAAAAACAAGTGAGGATGGAAACTAGGAAGACACAAAAACATGGAAAGATATTTTGTGCTCGTTAATTGTAAGAGTCAGCATTGTTAAAATGCCCACACTACCCAAAGTTATCTACAGACTCAACAGCATCTATCAACATCTCATGACACTGTTCACAGAGGTAGAAAAACAGTCTATGTGTCATAAGGAACCACAGGACCACAGATAGCTGAAGAAGTCCCAAGAAAAGAAAACTGACTCTGGGCATCACATTCCTGCCCGCAGATTAGATGACAAAGCCAGAAACAGCATTGTAACAGCACAGAAACACACAGAGAGACCATGGAGCAGAGGAGCCCAGAAATGAGCCCAAGCCAGCAGTACTGAGCTCACCCAGGAAGCAGCAAGAGCTGGGTCTGTGCAGCCTCTGTAGGAGGCTGGGGCTGGCATGCAGAGAAGGCCGAGCGCCCCCACCGAGGGCTGCAGTCTGACAATGAGACTCGAGGAGGACAGGGATCTGGTCCTGGTGGCCTTAGCAGTGGTCTTTGGGAAGATGGGGACAGCACCAGCAAGGAGCCCAAGGAAGTGGGGCCACACCCAGCTGGGAAGCTTCTGTACAGCAAAGGACACAGGGGAGGAAACAAAAAGGCCTCCAGATGTGGGAAAACCACCTGAGGGACAGACATCTGGTAAACGGCACTACCAAAACGAGAGAAATTCACACAACCCAATAGCAAAAACAGGTGTCTTCCAGGACATCAAAACAGCCCACAGGCTTATCAAGCCATTCCCCAGCTCTGATCATCCGGGACACCAGTCAACAGCAAGATGCCACCATGAGGACCGCTACCAAGACACATGGGACAAGCGTTGCAGGGAGTGGAGGAACTGAGGGCTTGCACACTGGTCAGAACACAAAGGATGTTATAGGAGTTGGCCGCTTCTTCCTTAATAGAACTCCTATGGCGCATGCTGTAAAATCAAAATTAAATGAATGGGATGCAATTAAACTAAAAAGCTTCTGCACAGCTAAAGATTTAGTTGAGAGCATCAACAGAGAACCCACAGAATGGGAGAAAATTTTTGCCTGCTACACCTCGGACAGAGGGCTAATATCCAGAAT
>PVKS010032295.1:0-22677 GCA_004027875.1 Aplodontia rufa | reverse complement strand
GGGTTAAGCTGATTTTACTCAGCATGATTTCTTCCATAGCCATCCATTTACCTTCAAAGGCTGCAATATCATTGTTTCTAATTGCTGTGTAAAATTCCATGGTATAAATGTACCACAGTTTTTGGATCCATTCATCCAGTGAGGGACATCTGGGTTGTTTCCATTGCCTAGCAATAGTAAATTGTGCTGCTATGAACATAGATATTGCTGTGTCACTATAATGTGCTGATTCTAAATCCCCTGGAAAGATACCCAGGAGTGGAATAGCAGGGTCGTATGGTGGGCTCATCCTTAGTTTTTAAAGGATTCTCCACACATTGGAAGCATTTTTGATTGTTCAGCAAATAAATTTCTAAATAAAAAAAAAACTGGCCCTGAGAAATTTAAATCAAATTCTTCCTACATTAAGGCTTGAACTAATTTTAGACCCCATGAAGGTCAATAGGATGAGGAGGCAAAGAAATACTCTTTTGTTTTGGGGTTTGGAGCGGAACATACACCTCCCAATTAGACTGTCCAGTTGAGGCTTATGTTCTGGAAATCACTTTCAGTTCCCTAGACTCCCCCATGAAGACAGAGCAAGGAGAAGGCATTTGTTATACATTTTCTAGGAATGGTCAGCAGCATCAAGACAGGGAGGCTGGGGTTTGAGGTTCGACACTTGCATTTAGTGGAAGACTGGAGTTAACTAGGTGTGGGTTCTTGAACACGTTTCTTATCTTGACCTTTTTAAGCTTTCGGTGCTGTTTCCTAGTCTGTAGACATCGTGGGATACCTACAGAGACAGACTATGGTAGGGGGACAAAGGTTGAAAGGTGGGGAGGAGAAAAGGGAAAGGAAGCAAATGCCCAATTCCTTCTTAACCAGTGCACGATTTCAGTAACTTTTGGAAGGTTTTTCTGATGGCTGTTTCTTTTTTTTTTTTTTAATTTTTGTTTTGAATGCAGCTTGCTAGAACTTTATTAAGGATTTTTGCATTGATGTTCATCGGGGAAATTGGTTTTCTTTTTTTGATGTGTCTTTGTTAGATTTTGATGTCAGGGTTATGATTGTCTTATAAAAAGTGTTTGGGAGAGGGCTGGAGCTGTGGCTAGGCAGTTGCAGCGCTTGCCTTGCACATGTACAAGTATGCGAGTTCAGATCCTAGCACCACGTGTACAAGAAAGTGTCAGAGGAATGAAAGTCACATGAAAAATTAAATAAAAAATTGCTTCTCTCTCTTTTTAAAAAAAAAGTGGGAGAGTTCCTTCCTTTTCAGTTTTTTTTTTTTTAAATAGGGACAGTGAGAGAGACAGAGAAAGAGAGAAACAACTTTATTTAGTTTTTCACATGGCCTTTGTTGCTCCAACACTTAGTTGTGTACATGGTGCTGGGGTTTGAACCCAGGTCCTCATGCTTGCCAGGCAAGTGCCAAAACCCGCTGAGCCACTGCTCCAGCCCCCTTTTCAGTTTCTTGTAATAGCTTAATAAGGAGGTATTCGCTCCTCCATATAGGTTTGGTAAAACTTGGCGGGGAATCCATCAGGTCCTGGGCTGCTTTTTTTTTTTTTTTTTTTTTTTAATAAGGCCTTTAATAGCTATATTGATTTCAGTTTCTGTTATTGGGCTGTTTAGACTTTCAATAGTATCCTGTGGTAATTGGAGGATGCTGTATGTGTCTAGAAATTTGTCCATGTCTTCTGGATTTCTAATTTAAAGGAGTATAGTTTTCAAAATAGATTCTGATATTTTGTTGGATAGCCATGGGATCAGTGGTGATTGTTTCGTTTTCATTGGTGATTTTGTTGATTTGCTTCATTTCCTTCTTTAGTGAGATTGGCTAGGGGTGTGCCAATTTTATTTAGTTTTTTGAAGTCCAGCTCTTTATTTCCTTAATTTTTTTTTAGTGTTTTCTCATTTTCATTGATTTCTACTCTGATCTTGATTATTTCCAGCCCTTCTGCTGGATTTGGAATTAGTTTGTTCTTCTTTTGTAGGGATTTGCGGTGGAGCATAAGCTTATTTATTCATGATCTTTCCTGTTTTATAATGTAGGCACTCAGTGCTGTGAATTTTTCCCTTAAGAATGCTTTCTTGCTGTCCTATAGGTTTTGTGTTCATTCTCATTTGGTTCTAACAATTTCTTTTTTATTCTCTCATTTATTCTTGGATCCATTCCTCATTTAATAGGGTATCATTCAATCTCCATGTATACATATATTTTCTGTTGTTATTTTTGCTGTTAATTGCTAGAATCATGGCATCATGATCTGATAGGATAGGTGGAATAATTTCTACTTTTTTAATAGTTGCCGATATTTCCTTTGTGTACTAGAATATGGTCTGCTTTGGAGAAGGATCCATGTGCTACTGAGAAGAAGGTAAACTCAGCCAATTTTGGGTAGAATATTCTGTAGATATCTGTTAAGTCCATTTGATTTATGTAATTGTTTAGGCAGGAGACCTGTTACTTATTTGCTTTGATGATCTGTCTGTTGGTGATAGAGAAGTTTAAAGTTTCCCAGTATTATAGAGTTTGGGTCTATAAGTGGTTTTATGTCATGGAGTCATTTTTCCACATAGATGGGAGCATTGGTGTTTGGAGTGTAAAGATTTACTATGGTTATATCTTCATGATGTATTGTTCCTTTTACTGTGATGTTGTGGCCTTCTTTATCTTTTCTGATTAGTTTATGGTTGAAATCTTTTATTGGATATAAGTATTGCAATACCAACTTGCTTTCTTGGGTCATATGCCTGGTAAATTTTTTCCCATCCTTTCAGTCTCAATCTGTGGATGTCGTTGGCTGTAAGATGGGTCTCTGTAAGCAGCATATTGGGTTTTGTTTTTTTGATTCGGTCTGCTAATCTGTTTCTTTTAATTGGTGCATTGAGACTGTACACATTCAGTGTTACAATATTCATGTGGTTGTGGTTGATAGTTGAGAGTTGTTAGTGAGTTCTGTGCTGTCATGGTTGTCTTTTCATAGTGTATACTTTTATTGAACTTCCTCTGTTGAATTTGAGGATTGGTTGCCTGTTCCTCCATCTGGAGTTATCTTTGAGTATTCTTTGTAATGCTGACTTTCTGTTCATGAAGGCTGCAAGTGAAATGTTCTTATTCCCCCTTCAAATTTGAAGCTGTGTTTTGCTGGGTATGCTATTCCCAGCTGTAGATTGTGGTCATTCAGAGATTGAAATATATCTTTCCAGGATCTTCTTGCTTTTAGGATCTGAGCTGAAAAGTCAATAATGATCCTTATTGGTTTGCCTCTGAATGTGAGTTGGTGTTTTTCTCTTGCAGCTTTTACTGTTCTTTCCTTGATTTCCCTGTTGTACATTTTGAATATTACGTGTCTTGGTGAGTTTCTCATTTGATTAGTCTTATTGGGTATCCTATATGCTTCTTGGATGAGCATATCTGGTTCTATCTTAATATGGGAAAATTTTTCTTTAACTTGTTAATTGAGAATGTTCTTTATGGCATTCATTTGTATTTTGATTTCTTTTTGTACCCCAATTACTCTTAGATTATTTCTTTTCATTTCATTCCAGACATGTTTAAAATTCTGTTCATGTTTTGTGAGTTATTTTTTTTTCTTTTTGTCATCAGTGCATTCAAGTTTACTCAGCCTATTTTCATTATCAGAAGTTCTTTCATCAAGGTTTGAGGTTCTATTTTCTATAGATATTAATCTGTTATTAAATTTCTCCATTGAGCCTTCGATTTGGTTGACTGAGGATTTCAAGTCTAAAATCTTTTCTTTTCAGTGTATCCCTTTCTTTGTTGAAGAAGGTTTTCATCTCCTGTGTTTGCTCTCTCATTTACTTCTTTAGATGTTCTTTTAGGTCTTTGATAGTTGTAGTATTTAGATTGTTGATAACTCTTTTTCTAGGTTCTCTTCCTGTTCTCCATGCATGGACTCTATGGTTGGGGAGGCATGAGTTTGAGGCAATGCTTTTGTAGCCTGATTTCTCATTTTCGGATAATTTCTTATTGTTCCTTGAAGTGAATTCCTTTTCACCTAATTTTGTGTGTGAACCTTTGTGTACACTTGAATTTTTTGTTCTGTTATTTTTCACTGAATGTGATGTGTGGGTTGGTGCCAGGGAGTGGGTGCTGAGAATCCTCTCTCTTTGTTCCCCTGCAGGTTCTTGGTGATGGGTTGGGTTTTGTTTTGTTTTGTTTTGTTTTTTGTCCCCATCCCTTACTTAGGTTGGGGTTCTGTCAGGCTAGTCGAGCAACAGCAGGTTCCCTAACTTGTAACTATTTTTGACCTTTATGGTATCTGATGCCTTCTTGGGATTCCTGTACTGCTACTGCCCCAGAGAATTTAGGTAGATTCACGCTATGAGGGGCTGTTCCTGCTGGCCACTATTGGGGGAATTGTGGCTTCAGATGGCATCCAGATTCCAGGCAAAGGGGGATGAGTGCAGAGCTGCACTCCCTCTTCTGGATGTATTCTAAATTTTTCCAAACCTCCTGGTCCCTGACCCTGTGTACCCTTGCATGCTGTGGACCTGCCTTAGGAGGACTTCAATTTCCTGAGGGGGATCTGGCTAAGGTGGGGCCACCCGTGCTCTTCCAACCTGAATCCCTCAGAGATGGTTGCTGTCTGGGCTTGTCCCAGAGCGGCTTTTCAGGGTTCAGCCTCTGAATGTTGGCAGAGACCTGGCAGTATCATGGAAAAATCTGTTTGACTGTTCCGACTCCTTTTTGCCTGCCTCTGTGGTCAGGATGGCTATGCCTGACCTCCTTATAAGTGGGTGGGGGGATCTGTTGCCTCCTGCTGTGGAGAAGCTGCAGAGTTGTCCCAGAAGAGGTCCAAAACAGAGCTCCTCTCTGCACTCAGCCTATCTGCAACAGGAGGTTGGGACTTGGCAGGATTGTGCAGAAGTCTGTTTGGTGACCTGTCTCCTTCTTACCTGTCTCTATGGTCAAGATGGCTATGCCAGACCTCCTCCAGGTGGGCGGGCAGGAGGATCTGCTCTCCCTTCCCCCACAGAGAAGCCTCTGAGTTGTCACAGATGAGTTGCAGAATAGAGCTCCTGTATGCAGTCAGCCTATCTGGGGCAGTAGGTTGGGATTTTGCAGGATTGTGGAGATGTCTGCTTTGGTGACCTGTCTCCTTTTTGCCTGCCTCTATGATCAAGATGGCTACTACCAGACCTCCTCATGGGTGGGTGGAAGGATTGGCTCTCCCCTGCCCTGTGGAGAAGCTGATGATTTGTCCCAGTGTGGCATTTCTACATGCACTTGGTCACTATGTGGCAAAACCAGTCATACTGTATCAATTAGCATCTTCCCTGCCCTCATGTTACTTGGGGAGCAAATATAGTTGTGGTGGTGACTGGCTGGGTTTGAATTAGTTCCTCTTTTCCACTAAATACACCCAAATCTCCAAATCATTGAGAATCTCCCACTGACTAGCACTGGGTTTCAGTGAGTCTTTTACAATACACACACCTTGCAGGAAGGCAGCGTGCCTGGTTTTGCTTTGTTTAAAGTCAAAGAGAGTGGTCACTGTGTCCCCATGCTGTGGCATCATCTCTACTCGTATTTAACTCTTTGAAGAACCAGCTCTTTCTTGCATTGAGACTATGTATTTCAGTTCACAATTTCATTAATTTTGGCTCTGTTCATTATTATTTCCTGTCTTCTACTGATTTTGGAATTAATTTTTTTTCTTTTCTAAGGCTTTGAGGTGGAGCATAAACTTGCTTATTTGGGATTCATTCTCTCTCTCTTGTTCTCTTTTATAATGCAGGCACTCAATGTTATAAATTTTCCTCTTAGAACTGCTTTCATACTATCCCAGAGATTTTGATATGTTTTATCTCTATTTTTATTTGTTACTAAGTTTCTTGATTTCTTTTCTCATTTATTCTATTATCCATTCTTTATTTAAGAATATTGTTTAATCGTCATGTCTTTAGTGTTTGCTGTCGTTTTTCTTGCTAATTTCTAGTTTCATTCCATCATGATCTGATAGGATGTATTGGGATTATATCATTTTTTTGTATTTGCTAAGACATTGTGTCATAGAATATAGTCTATTTTGGAAAAGGTTCTATGAGCTGCTGAAAAGAATGTAAATTCAACTGTTTTGGGTGAAATATTATGAAATGTCTATTAGTTCCATTTGATTTTCAGTATTTACTTTGGTAATATCTTTGATTTTATGTTTGGATGACTTGTATATTGATGATAAGAGTGTGCTGAAATCACTCAGTACTATTTAACTGTGGTCTATCTGGGATTTCAGGTTGAGAAGTATTTTTTAATGTAATAAGCTGAAAAACCATTTGGAGCATATATATTTACTATTGTTATACCTTCTTTTTGGATTGTTCCCTTTGCCATGATTTGTTGGACTTCTTGTCTCTTCTGATTAATTTTTGCTTGAAAACAGCTTTGTCAGATATGAGAGAACTGCTTCTGTTTCTGGACTCCCATTTTCATGGAATATTTTTTCCATCCTTTTACCTTTATCCTGTGGGTATCTTTGCCTGAGATGAGTCTCTTGACTATTATGCTAATCTGTCTTCATTTAGGGAGTTGAGACCATTTACATTCAGTGTTACCATGGATATGTGTTTGTGGTTTTCTGCCATTTTGACTGGTTTGCTGTATTTAATTGTCTTGATTTTTCTTTATTTTACTGCTTTTCTAGTGATCTTTAGGGGATTTGTTTTTAAGTTCCTCTGTGTGCAATATATCTTTGAGTGTTCTTTGTAGTGCTGGATAGTGGTCATGAATTCTTTTAGTTTATCCTTGTCATGGAAATTTTTATTGGTTCTTTTTAGGTATATATGATATTGGAATATACAATGATATAAGTATAAAATCATGGAGCTTAATTTGTTTTAATTCAATCCCCAGTTTTTCCCCTTTCCCTCCCTTCCTTCTGCCTTCTGTTCTTTTTTGATATACATGAAAATAGAATATACATTGACATAATGTTCTGTCAGCATAATAATATACATTGACATAACATAAATGTTAATGATTAATAAAGGTTTGTTTTTGCTGAGGTAGTCAAAGCTATTGGCAGGGATGAATTTTCATTCTTTAATTTTGACTTTGTAACCCTTGGGTCAAGGGCTGGGATTCCTAAATCCAACACCTTTGTGTTCCTCTCTTAGTTGCTGGTCATCAGTCTAGGAGGCAAAGCTGGATGTGGTTGGTCTCAGCTTACAGTCTCCCAGTACAGGGTGGGATAGACTGGGGAATGCTAACAAGTTGTATATTTCTCTGGTGGGGGTGGTACAGAGTTCTAATTTGGAAGTTCCAGTTTAGTCTTGACCAAACTTTGGAACTCTATCGGTGTGTATTTGAGATTTGATTCATGTCCCCTATTACTGGGGCAATGCCAGTCTCTGCTGGATTCTGGATCTCAGGGGCCTCTGGTAAAATCCACTTTCAGGGCTTAGGGACCAAACCTCTACAGGCTTCACCTTCAGTGCTATGAATATGATTTACTTGGTGTCTGCCCTGGAGTGCAGATGCTCCTCTATGGTCTCTATAGGTGTCTTCCCAGTGGCTGTTACAGAGTGCCAGCAACAAAGGAAGTTTTCTCCCTTGGTATCCAGAGCCTGCATGGTCCAGATACAGTCATCTTTGTGCCTGTTTCAGTCACTGTGGTTCAGGCACACTCTGAGAATTACAATAGGCGAATGCTGACAACTTCCTTTATGAATTACCAGTCTCCTGTCTTTACTCACGGTTTTACTGTGCTTATAGATGCTTCCTGCACCACATGGCAGCCAGTTTCCTCGCCTGGTATGGATACATTTTTCTACACCAGTGATCTTGATTTGCCCTGGGACAAATCTATTTTGGGTTTGCCTTCACTGAACCACTTCCCTCACAGACTGTATCCTTTAAAAACAGCCTTCCTTCCCAATCCACTGGTTTCCCCAAGCCAATTTTTCTTTATTTTAAATTTTTTTAATCTGCTGGTCTCCTCCCCTCTGCCAAACTTTGGCAGCCAAACTGGCACATCTCTAGCTTATTCTTATATTGTGGAGCTTCCGTCTGCATCTCTGTGGGTTCTTTTAGAGCCCAGTATTAACCTTCAGTGAGTTCCCTTAGTTACCCACCTCACTCAGGTGCAGTCTTCCCACTGCAAATCAGTGCTAAGGAACTGCTGGGAAGCGCAGTCTTCCTCTGATCCACCTTTGTTCAGTGTTGATGGCACTTGGCTCTGGTTTCTAAGGATTATCTGTGTTCTGTGTTCTCCTCATTTGCACAAACCCATGTCTTCCCAGTAGCTGGCTAATGATGGTCTGCGCTGTCAAAGCTGCACTGAGGAAGGCTGGAGGGCCTGGCTCTGCACTGGGCTCATCTATCTGCAGATGATGTCAGCTCATTTATTTTTTTATTTGCCCAGGGGAAAAATGTAAGATGTAAACATTCATTACATTACTAAGGTAGTAATAAGGCACAGCTTCTACTTTGATATTCATTTTCATAATTTATCATCTGGGCCGGGACAGCTATTTTATCACGATCTGGGGAGTGAGGGATGAGGATGATATATGGGAACATCTCCCTTACCTACCCTATGTGCGTGTAAGGTCTGAAGGACAGGAGGGACAGAATGGTTGTGTTCCTTGCTTTTAATTCAGCATCCTCCATCCTCTTCAGCTGCTTATCCTAAGACACCAAAGGCTCAAGATCTTACTGCTGATGGCAACTTTGGGACCACGCACATTAAATTTGGATCTGTATGTTTCCCAGTGAGGCCTACCTAATGGGTGATTGTGCTGCTTGTATGGTGTGGTGTGGTGACACTTGTCATTTCAATTGTCTGTACTTGAAATTTCTGGCCTGATCAAAGCTAAAAACAAATGCAAGCTGAGTGTCCACAGACCTAGCCAAACTGATGGCACGTCTCCTTGTAACTCTTTCCTACCTGGGCCACTATTCAGTACATAGGAAAAACAAGTTACCTGCTGACATGTGCCACCAACACCACCTCTTCCTTTCTTCAATCTCTTAAATCCCAGTTTATGAAATCTGAAGTTTCTCCCCTGCCTGTGGCTGTTTTAGAGGGATTCTGCGAGTAAGGAAGAGAACCTGTGAGCCAGGAGGAAGGGAAGGAATGAGACTAGGATGAGGAGCCCTATCATTAGATAAGCCCCCAGGAGCAAGCAGGAGCAGGAAGATGCTGTCAAGCCCATCTGTCTCCTCCAGAGAGGATTTGTGGGGCTGCAGAATCGAAGTGGCTCCAGCTTCTTAACCCCTCTGGATTTGAAAGGAAACCTGCCAGAATGGGTTGCTATCTTCATTCCAATACATTTCTTTCCAGGCTGTGGGCAAGAGAATCCTTGGTGCAGGTAGCTGGGTACCCTCACCTTCCTGCCTTCCTACTTGGGTCTCTGCAGGCAGAGCCCCTGCTAACCCCTGAGTGCCACCTTGAAACCCACTACGTGGAACTTGTCAGGAACCCAGATAGGCCCTGTCTGAAGCATGTGCTCACAAGCCATGCCCTGAGCCAGGAGAAACTGGTTTCACGTTTTACTCTGGTTCTCGAAGCAACTCAGTTGCGACATGAGCGTCAACTGCTGTCCTGATCGCCCGTGTTAGAGAGGAAGAAAGATATATATATATGTGTATATATATATGGGGGGAGGGACGGGAAGGGAGGGAGAGGGAGAGAGATTTATATCTGTTATAGGGTGGAAATATAAAGTGGATGCTCGTGAAGTGCCCCCCACTCTCAGCCCTGTCAGCAGACTCGTGCTTTCACATCACTGCCACCTCATGCTTGGTGGGTTTTGTTATTCCCATGTTACAGAAAACAGGCTCTGGGGAGTGACACAGTCAGCATGCAGAGCCAGTGGATAGACAACAGAAAAAAAAATCAACCCAAAAGAAATTAGTAATATGGAAAATGAGGGACAAAAATTTGCATAGAAAACAAATACCAAAAGGCAGAAGTTCCTCCTTTACAGTAATTGCCTTAAATGCAAACGGATTAAACTTTCTGATCACAAGATAGAGAATGATGAAATGATTTTTTAAAAATCATGGTCTAGTGATGTCTACAAGATACTCGCTTTAGGTCCAAAGACAGGAATGGGTTGAAAGTGAAAGGATGGAGAAAGATATTACGTGCAAATCAAATCCAAAGAGAAGAGGGGTGGCTGTACTCATGTCAGGTTAAATAGACTTTACAAAAGGTTATAAGTGGCAAGGGAAGGACATTAGATATCAAAAAAAGTTTCAGTACAGTAGGAGGATATAACATTTATATGTGTATAAATATTTAAAATTCAAATCAAAACCCTAATATGCCATATTAACAAAATGAAGGGGAAAACACAGATGATCATCTCAATTGAAAAAGAATTTGACCTTGAGAAAGGTCAAAAGGAAGTCAATTCTCATGACTTAAATCTGGAAAAGTTGTAAAGACATACAACCTAAGGCATCTGTAGAGATGTTTTGGGAAGGAGGGGGAGGGGGAGGGATAAGGGTGGATAATTGGGAGGGGATCTTGGGTAAATCTAATAATCAGAACTTATATATATATTTTTCGTTAGAAGCATTTTTCATTGTTCAACAAATACATTTCTTAATAAAAAATTGCAAAAGGCATCCATGATTAAAAAAAAAGAATTTGACAAAATTCAGCACCCTTTCATGATAACACTCAATAAGCTAAAAATCAAAGGAAAAATATCTCAGCATCCTAAAAGCAACATACAAAAAACACATAGCTAGCATCATACTCAGTGATGGAAGAATGAAAACTTTCTTTCCAGATCAGGAATAAGACAAGGAGACCTACCTTTGCTACTTGTTTCGTCACAGTTCCAATCAGAGCATTTCGGTAAGAAAAAGAAGTAAAAGCCATCCAAATAAGAAAGGAAAAGTTAAAATGATCTCTGTTCACAGACGACATGATCTTGTATATAAATACCCTTAAGATCTCTCTCTCTCTCTCTCTCTCACTCTCTCACTCTCACATGCACGCATGCACACACACAAATTCGGACTAACGCCATACAAAACCAACACTCCCAAGTCGGTTGTATTTCTTTACGCTAATAATGACCAGACAAGCAGAGGCATCAACAAGAATAAAATCTTTGTGAATTAAACAAGATTTGTTCCCTGAAACTATAAAACTTGAATTGAAGAAGAAAAATATTTAAAATTGAAGAAGAAAAATATTTACAAATCACAGATAATATCCAGAACATATAGAGATCTCCTGAACGCAACAACAGCGAAACAAAATATCCGATTTAAAGATGGGCAAAGGTCTTGAGTGGACATTTTTTCAAAGAAGATATACAAGTGGCCAAAATGTACATGAAAATGTGTTCAACATCAGTAATCATTAAGGATATGCTAGTCAAAGCCATGATGAGAGACCACTTCGTGACAATTAGGATGGCTGATAACAAAAACATCCACAAAAATAAAACTGAAGATGGTAAGGTAGCAGAGGAGTGGAAACCCTTGTCACTGTTGGTGGGAATGTAAAGTGGTGTCGGTGCTATGGAAAACAATATAGTTCTTAGGGGAAAGCACCTACTATGTGGTACAGCAGTTCCACTTTTGAATAAATACCCAAAAATAATCGAAAGCAAGGCCACAAACATATTTGTACGTCTGTGGTCATAGCAGCGTTATTTACAATAACCAACATATGAAAGCAGCCCAAGTATTCATTGATGGATGAGTAGATAAACAAAATGTGTCATGTATGTATGGTGAAATAGCATTTGATTTCGCAAAATGAGGAAATTGCACCACATCCTACAATATGGATAAACCTTGAGGACATGAATGCTAAGTGAAATAAGATGGTTACAAAAAGACATAGACTAAATAACTCCATAATCTGAGGCACCTAGAGTAATGAAACTCTTGGAGAGAGAAACCCCAGTGGTGGTTGCCAGGAACCAAGGAGGGAGAAATGGGGTATAAATAATATTTCATAGTTATGGTTTCAGTTTTGCAAGATCACGAAAATTTTGGAGATGAATAGGAACGATGGTTGTAGAATAGTGTGAATGTATATAATGCCACTAAAATGTACCCTTAGCAATTTGTTAAATGGTAACTTTCGTGTTACACATTTTAGTACAATTAAAAATACCTATCCTACTTGTATCTGTTCTTCCAGTTTTTTTAAGCTCTTTAAAGTAGGACTATGTGTACACACACCATCACCATACTCCACATCTGGTATACATGCCCATGATCAAGAAATATTTGTGGAGTCTGTGATGGTATAAATAAATGACAGGTGCTCTATACCAGCATCCTTTGCAAAGGATTTAGCACTGAAGTCATGTTAACAAACATTGTACTTCTTAAATTCCCTGATTAATTTGTTTCTGAAAAGCCTTTTGTATTTCAAGAACACCCTGGAGATATGGTGTACTGAAGTCTGGTAGAACGGGTTTCTACATAAAAGCCATTACTCCCTTACCCATCCCACACAGCCCCTGAGGCAGGCAATGAGCCATGGGCAGTCCCTGTCAGTCCCTCTTGGTGCACATCTTGTCTCTCAAGGACGGTGGTAGAGAATGGAGAAGATAAAACCTACATGGTTAAAAAGAACTATATAAAGAGAACACCTGGCAGCTTTGGAGGCTTCACAGCCCTGCCCTGTTGCAGAAGACTCCAAAGTGACAGAGGCAGTGACTGCTGTAAGAGCAGAAGTGCTGTGGTCATTTATTTTTAAAAATTTGATTTTTATGGTGCTGGGGTTTGAACTCGGGGCCTTGCATGTGCTGGGCAAGTGTTCTACCATTGAGCTCCATCTCCAGCCTTGTGCTCATTTTTAAGGGTTTGTAGAACCAAAAAGAGGCATAGAAGGAAGAAGGCTGCTTGCAAAGTAGTAGTCTTCTCCAGTCCGGAAGAAAGGAGCTTTGTAAACCCTGGAGCAGGCAGTCTGGTTCTTGTTTCCATCAGAGTTGTTGATTATAAGCAAAAGAAGTTGGATTTAAACTAACTGATACAGAAAAGGAAAATATTTTTAGAGGTATAGAGGGAAGTGTCCCGGATCAGAAGGTCTAAACTACCAGACCGAAAATTGGGTACAGGTCTTGGGAGAGAGGACTCAGACAGCAGGAGAGCTGGCCAGGAGCCAGGGTTGGTCACACATGGCTGGATGCTGATGTCTACCACTGGATTCCTGCCTCAAAGTCTATGCCCCAGGAATGCCTCCTAATTGCCTGCAGCCCCGCCTTCAGAATCCGAGGGGGTGGGGTGGATTCAGGGAACAGGCCTATTCTGGGGCTACTGGGGCAGGCAGAGTGAGTTTCCCCTACCTTTGGCATCTACGGTAGGAATAGGGTCCCTGTCTTTCTCCAAGCTCACCCTGTGGGAGAAATTCCCTGCTCCCCTTGAAAATGCTAACAGATGGGGCTGGAGCGGTAGCTCGGCGGTTATGGCGCTTGCTTGGCATGCACAAGTACATGGGTTCAAACCCCATCACCCACGTACACAACTGAGTGTTGGAACAAAGAAAGCCATGTGAAAAACTCAATAAAAATTGATTCTCACTATCTGTCTCTCTTGCTCTCACTGTCCTTTTCTTTAAAAAAAAAAAAATGCTAACAGATGCTGTTTGGGCCCCACAAAAAAAAACTGAAAAAATCAAACCCCTGCAAAGTGTCTAACCCCTACAAAGACTAGGGTAGAAAAAGAGGCTGATTCAAATGACAAATGACTTCATGGTTCTACTTCTGGATATGTATAGAAACTCAGAAGTGTCTCAGAGGTGTTTGTACTTCCATGTTCATGGCAGCATTATTTCCAATAATCAATTATTGATGAGTGAATGAATGAACAAAACGTGGCATATACATATCTTAGAATATTATTTAGCCTTAAAAAGTAAGGACGTTTTGACAAATGCTATAACACGGATGACACTGGAGAACATTATGCTGAGTGAAATAAGCCAGGCACTGGACGACTGCACCTACGAGATACCTACAGCTGTCAGATTCGGAGAGATGAAGTAGAGCACTGGTTATCAGGAGCTGGGGGAGGTGGGGATGGCGAGTGAGCGTTTATGGGCACAACGTTTGAGTTTTGCGAGATGATGCTGTTCTGGGGATGGATGGTGGTGATGTGTGCGCAACCATGTGAGTGTTTTTGACACCCTGAACTGTACACTTAAAAATGGCAGAGATGGTAAGGTTTTTATGCATTTTACCACAAAAATAGATGCGTCGACTCCATTCAGTTGTGTTTATTGCACTTACTGTGAACTAGGGGCCCTTCTACCCTCATCTGGGGTAGAGTGGAATCATTCTAGGTCCCTCCATGATAGGCAGATCAGAGATGGAGGAGTGCTGTGCAAAGGATCAAGTAAGGACAGGTGACTGAGGTGGCCTCTGTGAGGGTGACCCTCTGGTGGGTGGCCCCAAGCTGGCATGAGGAGCCTGCCAGCGGGAGGTCAGTCTGGCATTTGGGAGGCATCCAGAGAGGCCATTTCTGGTGTGTGATGGGGACCATAAGCAGCAGGCAGGCTGCCACACTAGGCCATGGCGAGAGGGCTCCGCTTGGCGTGTAGTGGGGAGCTTCTGCCAGGCTTAAGCGGAAGAGTGATGTGCATTGTGCACTGAAATAGGTTTTAAAAGATTCTCTTGGGGCTGAGGCTGTGACTCAGAGGTAGAGCCCTTGTCTAGCATGCATGAGGCCCTGGGTTCTTTCCCCAGACCTACAATGAATAAATAAGATGCTTCTGTTCAGAAGTTATCTAGGGATGTGGAGTCCTGCTCCTGGCTTTGTGTCCCTAGCAAAGATATGCAGGTCCGTGCAGAGGTGTCCAAGTTGGCCCCTGCAGAAGGGTGCTGGTTTGACTGCTGTGTGTGTGTGTGATGTCTTTTTTGCATATGGAAACAGGTGCTGTGGACACCAGAAACTCCCGGTTTAAGCAGCCAAATTGGAAAACAGGGCCACTTGTCAGCTTTGGTTGTTCTTAGCTTCCTTAACAACCATGGAGTGGAATGAAAACCCTGAGACATTCCAGGCGGGCTCTTTCAGAGGAAAAATGACATTAATTTCACTCAGTTACCATATGAAACAGACAACCTTTCTCTAGTGACCATCAAAATTAGCACAGTGTTAAAGCGCTCCGTGGGTCTCATACTCCAGGGAGGTCAGAAGCCCTGGGAGGGTTGTTCAACACTGATAGCATGGCCCTGCCTCCATAGTCTCTGATTGATGGGGGTCTGGGGTGGGCCCCAGAGTATGCATTTCAGCATGTGCTCCTGGGGATGGTAATGTCCCTGCTCTGGGGATTAGCAAAAGTAGCTCCTTTGTGTTGGTGCTGTTACCTGAGAATGCCTCTCTGTCTCGGGTCATGCAGGGTAGGTGGTGACCTTGTGAAAATTCTGGCTGGTGTGATGACTAACTTCCCGCCACCTGCCCCACCACCTGCTCCTTCTCTGATCCCTGTCTGCTGTCCGTCCCTCACTACACTCCATGTCCTCAAGTTGCCCAGTTGGGAGAGCCACAGTGAGCTGTTGGCAGCAGTTCCACCTGGCTCAGCCCCCTGGCTGCCAAGGGAGTGTGACAAAGGCTGCCAGGGCTCTGAATACTCACCGGGACATAGCCAGAGCTGGACACCAGGAACAGTTTCCAGACAATTGGCTGCAGTGTTCTGTGCCCAACCAGGTATCTAAGCACCATGTGGCTACTACCTCTAGGACTACCTCTGAGCTTGAATTTCCATGGAAAAGAGAGACAGGCTTGGTTATGCATCTTTGAAGCTTATACCTTGTGTTTCGGGGCTGTCATTGGGTGCTCGTCTGGAGTGCTGGGCCTGGTGTGGAGCCTTGAGGGAGGTCCTGTGTATCTACGCCAGCCCTGCCACTGTGTTCTTCGGAGCTTTGTTGGAAAGTGGTCAGCAGACAGCTGGTGACAAAGTGCTGTGGTCAGGCTCTCGTACCTTCTCTCTTGGAGCAGAACAGCCTTTAGTATAAGGGCTTGCTAGAGAATATTATTCAGAACATGAACCTTTAAAAAAATTAAAGTTTTAATTTTGACAAGATACACATAACAAAGTTTACTGTCTTAACCATTTTTAAGTATAGTTCAACATTTTAAAGTATAGACACATCATTATCCAACCAATCTCTAGAGCTATTCCATCTTACAAAACTGACACTCCACACCTATTGATCAGCTCCCCATTTCACCCTCTCCCAGCCCCTGGAGCATGGAGCTTGTTCCCCCTCTTCCTTCTCACTTGGTGGGTGTGCTTTTGTTCCAGGGGAAGGGACTGAACCTTGGAGGATGGAATGAATTTGATTCTGAACTATGTCCAGCCCAGCAAAAAAGCATATGGGTGATCCTAATAAGGAGCTTGTCCTGCAGTTTTGTTCTCAGTTCTCCCTGATCATTTTAATAATTCCTTGTAGGTTCTTTATTTATGCGGCACTTCAGAATGCCACTGAGAAGTGCTTTTCCACATTATTTCTTGCAACCTACAACATTCTTCAATATCTTTAGTGCGTG
The DNA here is from genome assembly GCA_004027875.1 of Aplodontia rufa. Taxonomy (NCBI): domain Eukaryota; kingdom Metazoa; phylum Chordata; class Mammalia; order Rodentia; family Aplodontiidae; genus Aplodontia; species Aplodontia rufa. The sequence continues at coordinate 6,197 of PVKS010032295.1, read as the reverse complement.
GCTTCGGTTAACCTCATAGGCATTGCTTACTTTTATTTATTCATTTTGGTGCTAGGGATGGAACCCAGGGTCTTGTGCATGATAAACACCTGCTATGCCCCACTGAGCTACACCCCTAGACCCACAGCATTGTTTAAGGTACCTTAAAACAAAACCCTGTGCAACTTGAATTTTTATGCCTTCGTAACTTTCATGCGTTCTTGTTTTCATGTTTTGAACCAAGATTTACCAGTTTGGGTCTAATCCTCATGGTGAATATTACAGGAAAAATTTGAGTTGGAGCCCTTGGGTGGTTCTGGAAATATTAAAACAAGGAAAAAGTTGCATGCTTTCCCATTCTTCTCCCAGGATTGGGAACAGATAATGAAGACATGACTTCAGAATTGGCCTACAGGTGGTCCAGCAGAAAAACATGAGTGCTGTTTTCTTAAGGAAAGGAAATTTGTGTGTGGGGTGGAAATGTGAGAACAGAACAGCGAATGTGTTCATTTTTCCTTGTGGGAAAGGCTATTAGGTTACACCAAGATAGATTTTATTTAACTGTAACAACAGTTTTCAGTGGTAAAGTCCAAACCGTGACACAGCTGATTCCCGTGTCACGCAGATGCTTTAAGCACTGCCTGCTGGACCTGCAGGCCAGGAACTGTGTCATTCGATCAGCCCTACTTGGCCTGAGTTGACCTGGCTAGGTTGTCTGCAGAGGCTGTTGCTTCTGCTGCTTACTAATGTGTCAATAGCAGGAACACAGCAGAAAACGGAAAAAGTTTCACTGCTGCCGACAGAAAGTTCTCCCTTCTAGATTATATCTATGAGCAAAACCCAGGTAAAAAATCAAATGGTTCTCATCCCTGTTCTCTATGTATCCTGCAACTACTGCCGCCTTTATCACCTTCCCCACTGAACCTTTCTGCATCATGTTATAGAAAAGGAACCCAGGAAGGTCATGAGGACCTGGGGAATCTCCACATTCAGTGGACTTTATCACATCAACATTGATTCTCTTTATCTCTTCTCCTTGAATCACTTTCCTAGGACTTCTTGATGTTGAAGCCCTTATAATTAAGTTCTGCCAGCAAAAGAGGGTATTAGTCAGTTTTATATTCTGACAATGAAATATCTGAGGCAATTAACTTAGAAGAAAACTTTTTTTAGCTTTCAGTATTAGAGGTTCAAGTTCAAAGGTAGACCTGTTGCTTTGCCCTCTGGTGAAGACAGCAGATGGTAACGATGGAAGTGCATGTCAGAGTAGGCAGTCACATTTCAAGCCAAGAAGCAATGAGGGAGCAAGACTGGAGTCCCACAGCCCTCTTTGAGGGCATGTATCCCATTCCCCATGACTTCAGGGCCTCCTACAAGTCCCCTTGTCTTAGAGGTCCACAGCATCTCCCACTGGCACCGCTTGGGGACCAAATCTTTGCACATGGACATTTGGGGGATACTCAAACTTGAATTATACTAGGTTGAGAGGGACATATCCCTGTGTTCCTATAATTTATCCCAGTGGCAAACTTTTGTTAGAATGAGGACATAAGGGAATAAAAAGAAAATTAATATTTTGGCTAGAGGAGCCTGGGTTTGAGTCAAGTCCTCTTTGGCTGTGTTTAACAGGTAGTTTACCTCGATGAGCCTGTTTCCCAGCCGAGGGTGCAGGTGAGGGTTAGAAATGACAATAGCTGGCACCTCACCTCTCCCCCTCCCTTTCTTTCCCACATAAAAGCCCAGAGTGGGAGTTTTGAGTGTTTGACCAGAATCATCTAGCAGCCCTGTCTTCCCGCACCCCCCCGCCCAAGATCACCTGTCCAATACTGTTTTTCAAAGGCCAATCGGTTTCTAGCTTAGCTTTGGGTGTATATGTATATACGTGTGTGTATGAGAGATTCCAGAGTTTTCTATTATACATATTCACTTTTAAGGGAGTTTTTTTCTTCATCTTAGAAAATCTTTTAAATAAAATCTGGTTTATATTTCTTACATATGCATTTTTCTTTGTTCCAAAAAGTCTTTACTTATGAACTGAAATTTGAAATATGTATTTTTTAATTTTCCTAGTACTGAAATATTAATTTTAATATGACTTTTATTGACAGACTTGGTATTTTAGAGCAGTTTTAAATTTACCGAAAAATTGAGCAGATAGTACAAAGAATTAGACATAGTTTCCCCTGTTCTTAACATCTTACGTTAGTGTGGTATGTTTGTTACGATTAGTGGGTGAATATTGATATGTTACTATAACTTAAAGTCCATACTGTAACCTAAGATTGCCTTAATTTTTACCTAATATATTTTCTGTCTTCCAAGCCCTCATCCAAGATTACACTGTATTTTGTGAAATATTTTATATCTTCCTTTCTTCTCTCTCAATAGGTATACAATATGTTTCAGCACCAGAGTCTTGGAATTAAAATTAACATTCAAGTTACCAAGCTTGTCCTGCTACGACAACGCCCTGTAAGTTCCCATGGGCACCTCTCAGATCACATAGAGATGATCTTGGGGTTTTAGGTTGCTTTTGAGTACCCAGGAGGGCTCCAGCTGGCATGTGTCTTATTCACTCCCAGATTTTGCAGATGGTGAGTGTGTGAGAGCTTCAGGCATGTGTAGACTGTTGGGAAACACAGAAGATCCCTGCGTAAAGGGCTTCTGCACATCCCCCTCCCCTCCTGGAAGGTCCTGTATAGGCTTTCAGATGTGTGCAAAGACTAAGGGGCCTTTAGAATCATGACCTCCCCCTGGAGCTTCTGCCTCGGTTGGATCTACAATAGCAGTGTTTCCTGGTCTTTCCTTTGCATGTCTGTCCCACAGGATGATGATACCTACAGAGTCAGGCTATCAGAGAGTGTGGTGACCCTGTTTGGTTTGGTACACTGTTCTGTGTACAGAAAAGAAGATAGCTTTTCTTTAACAACACAGTCTGCATTTGAACTTAGAACATCTTTGATGGTCTCTTTGGAGGCCTCCTGAAGAGGGGGCTTTTATTTGGGGGCAATAAGTCATTGAGTGATGTCTCAGCAGCTGTTTCCACCTTAACATCCACACTATACCCTGGGTGGACAGTCTGGTTTCCCTGGGCTTCCACTTCTCTGACCGCCCTCTCAATTTCTTATAGGCCACTTTGTCCATTGGGCACCATGGTGAGCGGTCCTTGGAGAGCTTCTGTCATTGGCAGAATGAGGAATATGGAGGTGCGCGGTACCTCGGAAACAATCAGGTTCCTGGAGGGAAGGACGACACACCCCCTGTGGATGCTGCTGTATTTGTGACCAGGTAAAGGTGGAGTTGGGCCATGGCTGCCATGCAAGAGGGAGGAGACTTTTCCCTTTCTAGGGTATGCTGTTAGGACTCAGATTAGACATTAAACCTTTGTCTACCTGACTGGGCTTCAGTTCCCTGGTTAGGAAAATGGGGATTAACTAGAGCATCCCCATCTGTGGGCTGGGGATTAAGTGAGCCATTGCACGTGACACATTCTCCCCAGTGCTTAGCACTAAGCACTAAGATCAGCCATCATTCATCCTATTATGCATATTAGAAAAGTACTGAAATTCTAGGTAACCAAGTGTTATAACTTCCAAGAACATTCATCTATTATTTCTTCCCCTAATAAATAAAATGCTGACTGGGAAAGAGCTACTGTGATTTTGAAGCTGCTTCACACTGGCTTTGGCACTCTGTTCAGGAGGAGACTGGATGCCACCAGTGTCCACACAGGAAGTCCATGCAGGCGTGTGTGTGCTCCACAAAGCCTTGCTTGATGGGCCATTTGCAGGGAGGATTGGGTCCACTGAAGGGTGGAACCTTGCAGATGCCCATGGAGGTCACCTGCAGCCTCTACTTGAAGGCAGCAGTGAAGAGTCTTTCTATAGACCTCACAACTGGACTCACCCTTATAGATGGAAAGGGAGCCAGGGGGCCAGCACTAGACAACAGATATCTAAAGCAGCCCCAAAGAAGCAAGTGGCAACATTTTTTTAGTTTTCTAGAACTGCTGTAACAAATGACCACAAATAGGGAACATAGATGCCCAAAATTGAGATGTTGGCAGGACAGTGCTCTTGCTGAAGACTCTAGGGGAGGATTTTTACTTCCTCCTGCTGCTGGTGGCCCTTAACAATCCTTGGTAGGCCCTGACTCATAGTGCATTACTCTGGTCTCTCTCCCGTTGTCACATGGGCTTCTTGCTGTGTGTCTCTTTCTGTATCCAGATTTCTCTCTTTAATTTTTTTTTTTATGCTGGCGATGATAGAGCATGCTAAGCATGTGCTTAACCACTAAGCTACACAAAGCAGTTTCAAATTGTTTTTTTTAATAAACTTTTTTTTTTTTAAAGAGAAAGTCAATTTTATTTTTTCATCTGGTTTTTGTTTTTTCTCCACTTAGTTTTGTATGTGGTGCTGGGGATCAAACCTGGGTCCTTGTACAAGCCAGGCAAGTGCTGTAGCACTGGGCCACCTTTCCAGCCCCGGATTTCCCTATTCTTGAATGGACACCAGTCACTGGGTTCGGTCCTGCCTTAATTCATGTGACCATGACTTAACATGGTTCTATCTGCAGTGACCCTCTTTCTAAAATAATGTCCCATTCACAGATAGCAGGGGCTAGGACTTGACCATATATCTTATATGAAGGATACAGTTCAAACCACTGCCAATGTAGATGTGGTTATTTCATTTTTTCCTACATTTCATATCTGTCTTGGTTGGTTTACTTTAATAATGTAAAAAATATTGTAATGTATTCATACCAAAATCCCCCTATAGGAAATGACTCAATCCATTAGATTAAAAATCCCTAAATTTTATCAGAGTTGCTAGGAATGTATCAACTTTGAATTTTAGGGTATGATTTTTTTTTTTTACTTAAATCCCCAAATTCTGTACTTTCCCCCCGCCCCCTGTCTGTGTTTAGAGGTAAAGTTGTAGAAAAGGGAACTTTTTCCAATCTTTAGCTTCAAGACAACCTGTCCATCCATGAGGAGTTAAATCTCATTTAAACATTTTGGATTTGAGTCATAATAGGCTCTTTGGTTGCATCTTTGGGGCCATGTGCTGCAAACCCTAGCTCGATGACATCCCAATGCCAGTTAGGGAAGTTCTGTGGGTCAGTCCCAAGCAACCAGTCAGCATAGCTCTGTTCTCCCCTTAGAAACCCCACCACATGCACATTGCCATCCCTGGACCCCAGACAGGTGCCAGGTCGCTCGTGAAGATTATTTGTCAGGTGCCAGCCCCAAGGATTAAAATGTGTTGTGTAGAATCCGTTTCCCTTTTGAGGAATTTGCTGCTTGTATAGGATGTGATTGAATGTATAATGGGCTGTTTTAGAAATAGTCCATTCAGTAATTCTTATCACCTGTGATTTGGCTGGGGCACTATCAGGCACCAAGAACCAAGGGATGAACATGACCTGGCTTGTGCTTGTGGTCTGGACATGTCCATCAGTGGGTGCTGGGAACCTCCAGGTACCTTCCTCAGTGTGCAGGCTACTCACACACTGGCCAGGGGCCACCATTGCACAGGGCACTTGGAAGGGGCAATTTGGAGCTTGTGGGACTTTCTATAGTATCCCCTAATGATGGCAGTGATGGGGTTAGGAGTACAATACTGTGAGAGTGGATTCAATTTTAGGGAGCTAACAGGAGTCCTGGGAACCATGTCTATGCATGACCATAAATTAATGTGACTAATTTTTCAAATGAGAATTAAATTAGGCTTAAAAGCCTCTGCTAGAGAGGAGCTCTAAACAACTTCATCATTGGAATAAGCAGCTAAACTTCCAAGTATCCTACTTCAAAAGTGGTTTTTATAAATGCTGCATATAATGCATAAATTCTGGTGCTTTGTTAAAAAATACTAATTATGGGAACTTTCCCTATATTGGAAAAAGTTTTCTCTGTGCACTTGCTTGCTTTTATTAGTAGCTGATGAACATATCCATCATATAGCCATCTTACCATCATGTTTTGAGGGTAAGAACATTTAATATGTGCTGAGCAACTTACAGGAATACAAGACATAAACTGCAGTCACCAAGCTATATGTTAGATCTCCAGAACTGGGAGGAGAAAGCATTAGTAAATGGTCTTGTGTTGGGAAGAAATGGCATTTGTTCCAGAGGCCATATGTCACCAAATCATATGGATTTTCAGTTAGCCCTTTACAAAGAGCCATGGCCATATGTGAACATAGACTTGCTGT